>QLPN01001796.1:38918-103778 GCA_003314395.1 Albatrellus ellisii | reverse complement strand
CTGTGCAACTTTCTGGACACAGAGAGACTTGGTGAGTAAGTCAGCAACTTGATCTTCAGTAGGGACATAAACTGGAGTCAGTGTCCCTGCCTCGACTGCATCCCTAAGCCAAAAGTATCTCCTATCCAAGTGCTTCATCCTCCCATGGTGCTCTGGATTCTTCACCACAGAGAGAGCTGGCTGGTTGTCAATAAGGAAAGTGGAAGGGCCTTCAACAGGGTAGCCTAACTCCTGCAACAAGTTCCTCATCCAAAGCATCTCCTTGCCTGCTTCAACAGCTGCTATAAACTCTGCCTCTGTCGTCGAGAGGGCAACTAAGGACTGCAGCTTTGAAGACCAGCTAACAGCACCTGTTCCAATGCAAAGGACATAGCCTGAAGTCGACCTACTAGTGTCTGAGTCACCACCATGGTCTGCATCAGTGTAGGTGATGAAAGGCTGTTGAGATTGTGAAGGAGAAGGGGAGTAGGATAGCTTCAAGTCGACACTGCCCTTCAAATAGCGAAGTAAGTGCTTAACTGCCTTCCAGTGCTCCATTCTGGGGTTGTTGTTAAATCGACAGAGAGTGGAGACAGTATGGGAGATGTCAGGCCTGGTAGCAGTGGCAAGGTAGAGTAGTGCACCTACAGCAGAGACATAGGGAATGTCCTTCATTGCAACAACTTCTGCAGGAGTCTTCGGAGACATAGCTGCTGAAAGTCAAAGTCCTGGCTGCATAGGTGTCAGCACAGGCTTGCAATCTTGCATGCTGAAGCATTCGAGTATGTCAAGGGTGTACTGGCGCTGAGAAAGGGAGATAGTGCGATTTGGGCGATCCCTAGTGATCTGTATCCCGAGCAAGAAGGAAGTGGCTCCTAAGTCCCTAAGACAAAAATGTGAAGACAGGTGCTTAATGACAGAGTGTATAGCTTCAAGGGAGTTAGAGGCAAGTGTAATGTCATTGACAAAGACTGGGAGAATGATTTGCACACTGTCCTTGCTAAAGACATAGATGCTGGAGTCGACTTTGACACACTTGAAGTCCATTTTGATTAGCACTGACTGCAGCTTCTGGTACCACATTCGAGAGGCTTGTTTAAGGCCATAGATCGATTTCTGGAGCTTCAGGACTTTGTGAGGACTCCCCAGAGCAAACCCTTCAGGCTGTTGCATGTAGACTTCTTCATCGAGATCCCCATTAATGAAGGCATGTGAAATGTCAATAGAGTGGAGGTGTAGATCATTGAGACCAGCTAAGGCAAGAATGGTTCTAATGGCTGCAAACTTAGCTGTAGGAGCAAAGGTTTCATTGAAGTTGAAACCAGGCCTTTGACTGAAGCCCTTTGCTACCAGTCGAGCCTTGTACCTCTCCACAGAACCATCAGCATTCCTCTTCACCTTGAAGACCCATCTGCAACCAATTGCTTTCCGGCCAGGGGGGAGATCAGTTAACTCCCAAGTCCCATTGCAACTGTGAGCATCCAGTTCTTCCTCAGCTGCTACAGTCCACTGTTTTGCGTCTGAGCGCCCCAAAGCTTGCCTGTATGTAGAGGGCTCCAGGCCTAATGAAGCTGCAAAAGCACGACCAGGATCTGTGAAAAATGTGCCCAGAAACTCTTCATCTTCATCAGCTTCTTCCTTGACTTGCACATCTTCTTCCTCTTCTTCAGAACTCTCTAGAATCGGTGTAGGTTCCCTGTGTACTCTCCACCACTTGCCCGGGCCCTCCTTTCCCTGTTGCTACGACGTAGAGGTGTAGCTCTAGGTGCAGGAGTAGGAGTTGGAGTTGGAGCAACACTAGGGGTATGGGATTGAGATTGAGATGAAGTCGAAGGAGTAGCAGAGACAGGCTCTTCCAGAGATGAAGTTGAAGATGCAGGAGATGAAGGGGGACTAGCTTCAACAATGGGGGGTGCTGGGACAATAGGAGCAGTAGTAGAAGAGTCTGTGTCAAGATCAGCATGTAACAAATCCCTCCCTTGATCTGGCACAGACTCAGAAGTCAAGATAGGGACAGCAAGTGAAGGTGAGGGAATAGGGCCATCCTTCCTAGCAAGGAAGTGTCTTTCATTGAAGTCAGCCCTCTCACTAATAAAGCAAGTCCTCGAAGATTGGTCCCAGAACTTCCAGCCCTTGTAGCCTGCAGGATAACCTATAAAGACAGCCTTNCATATGAGGTGCTAGACTGTCCCTCTGATCCCTCTGCACATGCACATAAGCAGTACATCCCCAAACTTGAAGGTGGGAGACATCTGGCTTCTTGCCATGCCATAGCTCGAAGGGGGTGGTTGCTTTAGGGATAGCTGAGGTGGGTAGGCAGTTCCAGACATGAACATAGGAAGCTAGGGCTTCTCCCCAAAACAACGAATGGAGGCCAGACTCAGCTAGCATAGCAGTGATACCCTCAGCCATAGTCCTATTGGCCCTCTCTGCAACTCCATTTTGCTGAGGTCGGTTTCGAACAGTGTGCTGCCTGACAATGCCTGCCTCTGTTGTGAACTGGGTAAAGGCATTAGACATGTACTCCCCTCCCTTATCATCTCGAAGAGTCTTGATTTTCGTCCCCAGGTGATTTTCAGCATAAGCTTTGAAAGCTTTGAAGGCCTCGAAGGTGTCTGACTTGGCCTTGATAGGGAACACAGCTCTGAATCTTGTGTAGTTGTCGATGAAGGAGACCCAGTATCTGTAGCCTGAGTGTGTCCAGACAGGGAGAGGACCATGGAGATCAGAATGTACAAGCTCAAGAGGGGATGAAGTGTGAGTTTGAGAGGTAGGGAAAGGATTGGCATGCATCTTGCCAGCTAGACAGGGTTCGCAAACTGGATCAGGAGGTGAAGGGGAGTTTATTACAAGGCCTGAGACAAGATTTTGCTTCAAAATGTGCTCAATACCCCCATAATGATGGTGACAGAGTCTTCTATGCCATAGTGAAGTGTCTAGAGGCAAAGTTGACGAAGATAGAGCTGAATTGACTGCAGGAAGTGGAGTGGGAGTAGTGGTGCCTTCCAGATAGGCAGCATTAGAGTCATTGACAGAAGCTGTGAATAAAACAGAGCCATTGCGAAGGAAGTTCATGACAGTCTCCAAGATGACAACTGAGAACTGCTTGTAACGAGTGAGGAACAAGACAGAGAGGAGGTTATTTCGAAGGTCAGGGACATGCAGGACATTGGTAAACTTAAGGGGACGAAGTTGTTGACCATCTACCTCTGGAACAAACACAACTGAGCCTATCCCTGCAGAGTAGACAATGTTGTTATCTGCTAGTCAAATGGGGACTCTGTGGGTTCTGTAATTCCGAAGCCAGTGTCGATGTGGAGTCATATGAGAGGTGGCTCCAGTATCAGCACACCAGAGAGTGTTGAGACTAGGGGAAATGGCTGTGTTGGATGATAAGGAGGTGTGAGGGGTCATGGTAGCAGTCCCAGCAAAGTGAGTAGTGAAGTCCATTGGAGTGCAAAGGAGTCGACGCAATGAATGCCTAATAGCGCGAGAATGAGTGATGCGAATGCAATGATACTTGATAGACGAGTGGATGGGATGCTAGCAAACGTCTCCACAAAGTTTGGGAGCAATGGTGCAAATGGTTGTCGAGATAACACTATGATTTCTAACTCCAGGAGTTGAGACTTCAATACTATTGCGAGTGAACCAGTGAAGCGAATTTGCTGAAACTTGGGTTGGACATAGACGCAGTGTAGACGGAGGTCCGTACGAATTTTCAAGAGGATCGGTTGCGCAGAAGTTGAGATATGAAGATCACAAAGTCAGTTAGAGCACAGGGCCCATAACCTGTTAAACTTCGAGATAATGTGACTTGTGATTAGAACCAATGAGGAGCACTACAAACACCACACTAAGTGGGGGACTAGAGTCCAAGATGAGCAACTGAAGAAAGCAGTTGTGCCACCTGGGAACTCTTTTATAGTACACATAAATGCGGAGTATGAACTATAAGAGTGTGTACAGTATATGTGCAGAGTTAGAACCTAAACGCATCAGGACAAAGAATGATATGATAAGATGTAAAACAAAGTCTGGAAATCTCGAGATAAGAAAATAAGGAGAGAGTTGGTGAAGAACCTTTAATAACAACGGTACCAAGAGCATCACAGCACCTGCTGTCCACATCTGATACACCTCCTCATCAAGCCCATTGATAAGTGATGTGCTGGGCTGAAGGGTAATATCAACCACAACCACAACATTTGCTGGAGGGTGCAAGTTGTAAGGTTCTGTAGACATCAAGGTAGAGAGAGTTAGTAGTTAAGAGCAATAAGCACAATAGCATGACATGACTGGGGCAACAAAAGGAAACATGACTTGGGCAACAAATGGGTGATATGATGTGATAAGGAGAACACAACACAATGCAAGGGAAAATGCAATGCAATAATAGATGCAACATACAAGGAATGCACACTTTCTTGATAGTGAGACACATGGAGGGAAGGTCAGAATGTGCTTTTTTGCAAATGAACTTGGATGGGGAGGAGAAGTCAAATTGTGGGCAGGGGAAATCTGTTCTTTCTGACAGATGATGTGCCATTTAAATACAAGTCTAGCTCCAAGGCTGGAGCACAGCAAAACAAAACAGAAAATTTACAACATAGGGTTGATCATAGGGATATTTGCAATGAAGTGGAGTCTGGGTGCAAACGATTAAAGTATCATGCTATACAGATGAGCAAAATAGGAAAAGTGCTGATTGCACCAAATGCTGACTTTGTGACTTGTGACTCCATGGACCATATCTTGGCCTATATGGCTTATCAATCCTGCTCCTTGTCAGCCAAAGCCAGTCCTATAGTCTGATGCCTAAACAAATGTGTGATTGGTGTGGCTACAGATGATTGTTGTTATGAGGCACTTGTTTTGGCACCTCATAACACATTTGTTTTTCTTTTCTTTTTCTTCTTCTTATCTTACTTACTAGTAAAGTGTAGTATTATTACTACAAGTGTGAGCTTTACCTAGTAAGGACTCATCTCTCCTTTCTCTTTTATAGTACTTAAGTATTTACATACTTAAGTGTGAGCTTAGCTCCAAGTACTATATTAGACTAATCTTTTTCCTTTATCTTCATTTATTTATTATAACATTTACTTGCTGAGGACTATCATTATACAATTAGCAAGGACTCCCCTTTCTCGTTCTTATTTACCTTTGTTTACACCTTGTTTATCTCACACTTATATCACATGGACACGTACTTACTGCATATTACTGCATAATGTTTGTTTACTTACTGCACATTACTGCACAACTTTACTATAGTTAGATCTCCAGTTTTGTATAAATAGTTGACAAACTGGCAGTCTTAAACCCCAGTCTTGTCAACTTCGCAATCTAGGGATTCTCCTACAAGTGCACTTGGCCTAAGCTCACTACAAACTCACTTCATATTCTAAGAACTAAGTCTAAGATCTCTACACCACCTTGAAGTGTCACTAAAGACATCCTACACTTGTCACCCTGGATCCCTGAATAGTCATCAGTGGAATCATCCTCATCACTATCTCATTAATCCCAACCTTCATCATCATTAGGAACATCTATTACACATACCAAGTGCATATCCACTCCCTCATTACCAGGAGTATCATTATCAATCTTCCCTAAGACCGTCCAATAGGCTGCTCTTAGCAATTGTCACATGTGGCACATTTATATCACTGTGTTTGCCTGATGTTGCTGATGGTCATTTTCTGGCTTTACATGCACATGAGCACACAGTCAGAGGAGGTAGCAGTGGAGGATGAAGCACAGGACATGTTGCTGATGAAAGGCAGATGAAGAAGACAGTGTTGATGAAGTTTAGTGGTGGCAGTTAATTTTATCATGCTCCCTGGTTTAGGGCAGGAGTACCTGCACCTTCACACTTGCTGCATGTCTTTTTGCCCTCCCTCCATGTTTTTCACTCCCTTTCACATTTATGTTTTTCTCTCTTCTTTTTCTTTTCTCTTGCTGAAAAACAAACCTCCATGCCCAAAAATTAAAATTAAAATTAAAAATTAAAAAAAACCTGACTCAATTCTCCTCATCCTTCATGCCCTTTTACTCTCTCCCACTGTATTCCCACTCTATTTTGCCTTTCCCTGTTCCCTCTATGATCCACACTGCCTTCTTGTTTCTGTCTCTCTCTTCCTCTCATCTCTCAAAGTCTCTGACTTCCAAAAAAAAATGTTTCTTTTCTTTTCCTTCTTTGTACACCCCCTGCTCTAATTTCACTGCCCATCCCTATTGCTGTGCTCTCATTTCCCCTCCAGTTTGCCCATTCCCACCTTGCATCTACACTCACCATCCATTATGTCCCCATGCCCCATCCCTCATCATCACCCAATTGTGTTCTGCCCCTTTTCCTGCATCAGCTCCCCCATGTTCAGTGGTGACTGTCCTCTACCCACCCCATCTGTGTTGTGCCTCACTGCACCTTTGGGAGTGTCTCTATACCCACCTATCCACCCACTGATGCTCTACTTCACCTACTCATTTGTTCCCTCCACCTGTGTCATCACCCCTGTGAGTACCCCCTTCCGGCTGTGTCTTGCATCTGACTGTGTTGACTGCAGACAGTCAAGATTTCAGTTGGGAGGAGTGTTATGAGGCACTTGCTTTGGCACCTCATAACAGTTTTCTTTTTCTTTTTCTTTTTCTTTTTATCTTTCTTTTCTTTTATCTTACTTACTAGTAAAGTGTAGTATTATTACTACAAGTGTGAGCTTAGCTCCACTTTACTTAGTAAGGACTCATATTTTCTTTTCTCTTTTATAGTACTTAAGTATTTACATACTTAGTACATGAGTTTTGTATAAGTAGTTGAAAGACTGGCTGTCTTAAACCCCAGTCTTGTCAACTTTGCAATCTAGGGATTCTCCTACACTGCACTTGATCTAAGCTCACTAACAACTCACTTTATCCTCTAAGAACTAAGTCTAAGATCTCTAAGCCACTCTAAGTGTCGCTAAAGACATCCTACATTTGTCACCCTGGACCTTCACATAGTTATTGGTGGAATCATCTTCATCACTATCTCATTGATCCCAATCTTCATCATCATTAGGAACATCTATTATGCATATCAAGTGCATATCCACTCCCTTGTTACCAGGAGCATTGTTACAGATCTTCCCTAAGACCGTCCAATAGGCTGCTCTTAGCAAACACTGACATAGTGTGAGCACAGGTATGGGCAAGCAATGAGCAGAAAGAGTGCACCACTGAGTTGCAGCATGGTCAAGACATGGAGGAACAGAGTGGAAGTTAGGCTTCCAAGCAAATGTATGTGGGTTGACATTTTGGAGAACATCACTTGCTTTGTTGTAAGTGGGGGCTTTTCCTTATGTAGTGTTAGTGAGCTAAGGTTGAATTGGAGTATGAACGTAAAGTGTTAAACATGGTGTGCAAACGTGGTAGTTGGTTAAGCGAACAGTAGAACGTGTGTCAGTAAGGACGTAAAGAAGACGTGTGTAGGTAAGTAGAGTGAAGCTGAACAAATACTGTGGATATTTCTAACACATAGCACAGAATATAGTGAGAGGGAGTGAAGTGGCTAGTACAGTGAGGGAGTGATGTAGAACTTGACTGAAGATCAGTGTCCCTAATCTGATGCTTACATAGGTAAAGATGCAGTGCACAGACCATGCTTATGTAAGTAAAGTGTGGGGCACATGTGCTGGAGTAAAGAGCAAAACCCCATGTCAACACCAGGGGCCCACAGCTTAGGCTCAAGCTATGGAAAGCCTGAAGCCATGGCCTAAGCCACAGCTTTTGGTGGCTGAGTCATGCTTTTCTATACAGATTTTTGTGAACTACAACTGTGCAGTTTACAGCCTATGACTTTTAAAAATATATTTGCAGTTGTTGTCTATCAACTTTATCATCATGTCAACAGAAAGAGTGCCATGAGATAGATGCCCCCCTAATCCCTCCAGCCATCTAATTGCCAATTCTAATGCTGCACAACCTGCACTAGTGTCTCATTGTGTGAGCATTGCACTTGCCCAGGCCAGACATGCAGCAGAGGCACAGATCACTCCATCTACTGGCAATGTTGTTCTTGATCACTCTCCTGAACAGCAAGATGGAGATCAATCGAATATGTACGAATATGAGAACTAAAACTAGATTTGATGTCCTTACTGGCTGTAAAACCGCGGCTTCAGCCTAGGCCGGCCTAAGCTGGCCTGAAGCCGTCGCTACGGCCCAGGCTTGAGTTTTGAAAAGCCTGAGCCCCTCAAAGCCGAGCCTTAGCCGCGGCATTCAGGCCGAGCTGAGCCGTCTCATCACTACACATACCTCAGCTCGAACACCGCGCGACCTGCCACCAACGGAATCCCTCGAACACATTCTCCTGGAGTGCACCTACTCCGAACAAGCTATGATATGGCCTCTTGCCAAGTCTCTATGGGTCTGGACTGGCCAGTGCCCGCTTTGGGCTCGCTGCAACATCACCAACTTTAAATCAGAAAATGGTGCGTGCCTCCACGGAGCAAATCGCTTATACACGATTCTCACGTCTGATCCACTTCACCTAATCTGGTGTCTACGATGTGAATGGGGCATCCAACTCGATGCGACTCCATAACAAAAAAAACACACCCCAAGAAATTACGAACCGATGGGTCCATACCATAAACTCCAGACTCTACACTGACTGCCTTCTTACGGACCGCCGTCGCTACGGCTCAAAAGCCTTACCTGGCCGACTAGTTGCGTGCAACTGGCAGGGCACGCTTCACGACATGAACGGCATCCCCGACAACTGGCACCAGCTTCCGCCCGGGGTATAAGAGTCGCGCGCCCCCGGGGTGCAATCCTTAAGTTTACGCTGTCGATCACTCTGAGTCCCACACGGCCCGCAGGAAACTGCGGGAGTCCAGAAGATGCATTTCCTCGATGGTGACTCTATTTGTGAACTCTGAGGGTGTAAGCCCATCCACACTAGTCTATGGACAGACATTGCAAAAGTGCTCCACCAAAAAGAATAACAAGGATGGCAAAGGGTGTGGATGTCAGATGAGGACAGAATTGGCGACAGGTGAAACGTGCAAACCCTCAGGCCTCAGCGCCCAGCGCCAAGGTCGGAGCTTAAGACCATTTACAGAGTGTGATTCTCATCGGTAGGCCAAGATGGCAATTGAGTAGGGTAAGTTGCGAAATTACATCCGAGTAGCATGCAATGATCTATCTATCTTACCCCACGCCTTTTCGATTTCTGCCAACCCTTTGGCTGAACAGTTCTTTCACGCTTTCCTTGGATCCTGCCTTTCTTTCTCCTCTCTTATTCCTTTATTTCAGGACCAGGACCTTCAGAAAGAATGAGCGCATCTTCTATCTGGCTTCTATTCGCCCCAAGTCTTTCAAGCAAGAGACGTTCTTGACCCTGGACCCTCACTATACGTCTTGTTCATTGATACTTACGGACCTATTAGCGGTAGTTTTCCAGATGTGTCTTTCCAGATGTGTCTGGCATTTCAACCCGAACGCTCCCGCTGTGCTACTTTGTCTCATATCCACAGATCTCTCTCAAGTTTACATAGATTTCCTTGCGATCTTAATCCTCACCAATGAACTCCTCGAGTCACCTCGGTTTCATTCCAGCACCACTCCCTGCATCAACACGTCCACCTATTAGGCCCATCCTTCCTTCAGTGATTCACAAGAAATTTGTGCAGATTCGTTGGCTCATGCTTCTGTCATGACGCAAAACCTACACCAATCTATCGACGAAGACCCATTGCAGTAAGTCGATGTGTCTTTTCTATAGAGAGTGGTGGCCAGCTCACATCCACTGCTATGCACGATCTGCCATTTTTATAGCGTCGCGAAGACTAATATGCTGCTGACCGGACGGCTTGCGGGTCCACAGCAATTGGTCGTAACAAGACATGGGCCACTCCCCACGCACATCTTGGCCATCTATGACAAACCTCTCTTTGAGCCGCTGACTTAGTTCATATCGCGGTTCTCGCTGATAAAGTGCGCGTCGACATATTTAGTGGTCGGACAGTTCCCCCAAAGACCACCCTCCCTTCTGTGAATACTCGCTCTCGATATTTCAGAGTCATGGTACCGGTTCTGCAATTGCAGGTTCCGCACGTTCACTCTGTCCCACTATTATTGCTTTTCATGCTGGGCATCCGTCGTGACACGAGCGCCCTCGCGACGCACCTCCTTCCCCTTGCGGCTATTGAGGAATTTCCTTCCGCCGCGGCAATGGCGCAGGTGATGGCATCACGCTGCGATGATGAGAGGTTCAGTCAGTACACCGCACACAACCAGGGCGTGTGGAAAAACGTGCTGTCATTGGGCCCGCAGGATGCCAGCATTATAGGCATGGCGCAGACAGTGTGGAATGTCACTGTTGGTGCTCGTCGACTCTGGTCGTGCAGTAGAGAATCACAGCGTAGGACACGGAGTGCGATGAGCAGGGAGTCCTAAGTCCTCACATTGCTTTCATATCTATTTGTCGATTTGCTGATCGTTTTCGATTTTGGCTCCGCTGCTCACGCTTGTAAAGACCCGCCACATCACTGTGTTTACTATATCTTTGCTCCTATCATGCATATTGCTTGATATTAGTCTACCAGCTCTTTGTACACCAACACGAAGGCACACTAACATGAAGTACGGAATAATATACATATCGTTGATGCTTAGTCAGGAATGCATGAGTGGTCAAACATCAGGCGAATCTGAGTCGTTCCAGTATCCGACATGGCTCCAGCGAAAAACGACGACGTGAGCACTAAAGATAAGCGATATGAATGGGACACCTGAACTGGGTAACCTCTTTGTATGTACATTTACAACCAGGACGTCCGGTGTCACCCTGGGGTCGCGTCCTGGTTTTTTGGCTTGTCCAGTACTTGACTATTGTGTCCTTTATTCACGTCGGACTATGCGCATGATCGAGCATCTTCCGGTACTTGGGATACTTCAATATGGAGCTCGGCGCTAGCTAGCAATTTGCAATAACACTGCGCGTACCTAATGTCGTCTTAAAAGTAGAAACGACATTTGAGCACACATGGGAGATGATCGATGTCGCAACGTGATGACATGTATGCAAATTATTATTGGCACCAAACGGGCCACACTACCAAAGGTGCTAGCTAATCAAGGATATGAAAAAAATAAGAATATGCAGACTGAAGGTCGAAAGAGACTGCGTGCGTGATTGTACATACAACATATTCACGTGCTTCTAGAACCCATACTAAAACCTGTATTGTCCAAAACAACGGAGAGGCTTATGCCGAGGTAGATGGTGAAACAACGACAGCCTGGGGGTTCCCTGTGGCAAGCGCGAGCGCTGCCATCGCAATCTCCCATGCAAGGTCCATTGTAGCCCATAGGCCGTTGTCAAACACACCCAACGCGCATGCGTTACGCCAGAGGCCATTGATTGTTAGTGCATGATGGAGCAATGCGTGAGGGGTATACATTGCTGCAAGCTTCCGGGAGAATTGGGTGACCAGAATTTTCTGCGCAATCTGCTTGTCTTCCTCTAGGTTGGCGGTGATGGCAGGTGGTGCACAAGGCAGTAGGGACCCGAGGAGGACATCAGCACGCTTCGTATAAAGGTATGTGGAAAGGTGGGGGAACGTCTGCGGCGAGGGGAGGCCAAGGGGCACGACGGGAACAGTGATACGGGAGCCGGAGGTGCTAGGAGTGGTATGACATGACGAGGGGAGGACGGGGAGATGCGCGCAATGGGTAGCCATGATAACATTATGGACAGGATAAAGGGTAACGCGGCGCTTGGGTAAGGAAGTTGGAAGGCGCGAGTAGACAGCAAGCATATGGGTGGGCATGTCGGCAGAAACATTGTTCACGACGATATCGAGTTCTTTTGGAAGAGCAGTTCTGATAGGGTCAGCTTGTACGGCAGCAAGGACCTTCATCATACTAGAAACAAACCGTGTCGGGATGAAAAGGCGAGTACGGCACAGGACATGGCACGTACCTAGGGCCAGCCTCTCTAAGGGCGTCGTAGATGTACTCCAACGGCACTGCGACCATATCAGGGTCGATGGCGAGGAGAGCCTCCCTTGCAATTTCCCTGGTCTCCGGATGCGACAGGAACCTTGGCAATGTAACGGTGGTCCGAGGCAGATCAGCAGAGGGGCGTGGAAAGGCATCCGACATTTCAATGTCCCTGAAAGAGCCCGAGGCAGATGTAGGGGAGGGTTGTACATCAAAACGCAGGAAGGCTGGCTTGAATTTCATCTTGCGCTTTGGGTCGCGCGTAAGTCGAGGAGATCCAGATGGGCTGGGCCGTACGCGGGTGCGTTGGCGTGAGTAGATGCTTTTCCATGTGGGTGCGACGCCGTGTTTGGGAGGGGCGTTCTCAGAGTTGATGCGCTTTGCGCGAGAGTTGGAGGCTGAGAGGACCATGATAGAGAGGCAGTGGACGGGGATGAAGATGAGGCGGAGGGCTGGACGAGGAACGTTGGGAGGTTGGCTTGTGAACGATGGGTCTTATACCGTGCGGCACAACAGAAAGTTGTGTCACATACCGTCACAAATAGCAATGTTTGCGCCTATGGGACCGAGTGGACTCCTGCCTTATCCAGTAAGTCTTGCGCAAACATGGACCCACTTGCTGCTTGACATGTAGCACACAATTGGACCCACAGTGGGTCCATCCTTTGTTGCGCCAAAGCCGTAATAACGTCGACAAATACCCCGTTATACTCCATGCAGAAAACAATAGACTTTCTTTCATTGCTAGCAGCATGGGCTTGTGGATTTGGCCCATCCTTGAAAGGCATGCTAAGCGTTGCTGGCTTTGACCACAAAGTATCATTTATTGTGTTTCAGGCGAATCAAAGCTTCGAGCTTGTGCATAGCATTGCAAAGACAATAGTAAGGCAGACGCCATGAAGCAATTAACCGCCACAATATTCAGAGGCCAGCGCTGGGCATTGAGACGAAGCTGTCGAACGAAACAAAGCCGACGAATATTGGATGCCGGAACAAACTATCGCCATGGCTTGAGCAGCGCACGACAGAGCAGTTCGTCAATCATTACGGATCCCTTCACCAGGCCTCTTTGAGGCGTTGAGTACAATGCCTGCCAGAGGCAAGTGGGACGAAGCGAAAAATCGCTTTTGAGTAGATGTTCACTGCCGCTCTGCTCGATAGCAAAGGCGAGGGAGCTGGATTGAATTAGTATATGACATATTAGAGCACTCTAGCATGACATAGCAGAAGGAATGCCTATGTCATGGTCTTTGTACTTCCTTATGGACTTCCCGCCGAATCATTGAGGCCGAGCCTCAGTCGTAGATTGAAGGTTAACAGGGTGCTGGGAGCATCGAGAACAGGAAAACATGAACGTAATTAGGTCAAGTCAAGGCCAAGATATTCAGCGCTTGATCACGAGAGGCTAGGAACGGTCACGTGTGCATCAGTTGAATCGCGATTCATCACAGTCACAGTCCTGTCGCATCTCTGCCGGCAACCACGACGGCCACCGCGCCTGTCTTATATACACCAACGGCGGCTAAACGACGCATAGCAAATACAAGGCTTGTCAACGTTTCAACTTCACGACCACATGCAGCATGTCCACAACCACGCAGATCTTGTTCAACTCTCCCGCTCTACACTCCCTTAAACGAGACCAGCTTATCAAGCTTTGTAAAATCCATACCATCAAAGCTTCAGGAAAGAACGCGGACCTGATAGAACGGTTAAAGCAGCATGCTCAGACTTTAGCAGCGGCCAGTCCAGTCACTATGGCGACACATAGCGACGATACTCCAGAAACCGAAGACACAGGCGAAGACATGGAGGGCGGAGCTGAGGGTCATAGAGATCGTCATTCTTTCCTGCAATCAGGTGCTACAAGGCCCAGCGAACAATGGGAGATGGTCATAGATAACATTGAAGAAGTGGAAGAAGAAGCGTCTCAGGGAACATTGACTTCACTCAAAACTGCTACAATGGCAGGAGAGTTTGGTACGGGTGGCTCCAAAGGTTCGTAGATTTCTCGAATCAAGGTAGCCAATGCCATAATGGCATTTGGAATAATCCTTGCAGCTTCAAATATGGGTTCTTCAATTAAAGCCTTGGCAACCTCGTTGGGTTTTAACCGTGCAGCCTCTGTTAAATTGAGAGCAACATCTTCCATATCACTTGCGACACAAATGAGCTCAGAACTACAATCCGAACCTTTGAACCCTCGCATTGCATCTCCCGGTCTTGATTCCCCACGAATACTTGCATCCACCCAGGTTAATGACAAGACCAGTGACGACCAAGATCCTGATGGCACAATGACAGTACCTGTGCCAGGACATCCGTCGCGCCCTGGTTTACCTGCGCCCGCAAATGCCCGTCTTAGTACTGGCACAGGACCCACGACCACCATCCGCTTAGTGTCAGCATCGTCTGCAGTTCCGTTTGTGCCTTCCGGTTCCGGAACTCCTCAACTGAAACCATTCCATACTGCTTTCGATCTCATCGCTAGCCCAGGAGGTGATGGACGAAGCAAACTTCCAGTATGGCCATCATCTCCTCAAGCATCAATGGCCAGCAGGCTATATCCGCCTCTTCCAATAGACGAGCCTTTGACATACAGCCAGACGAACACGGATAGGGCGCAAGACAGCGTCAATATGCCAGGGGGCATAAGCGCGGCTCAGCTCACTGTTGGTTCATCTCCTCAAGCTTTTCCCCACAAACCAAGAAAGCAGCATCCAAGACCATCCAACGAACCTGTTGATATGTTTTCTCCCTCTACTGGTTCGTCCCTCATACCAGGAGGCGAGAAACGTACGCCCATTCCGCGAAGTCAACCTTTCATCTTTGGCTCTCCTCTACCTCAGCACAGTGTGTCCAATAAAGCATTCGGGGCGGCTGCCGCTTCTGTGCTAGACGAAATGAATCGGCGTCTCTCTGCTGCTGCTGGCCAGAAAGTAGCCACGGACATCCTCATTAGGCATCATAGTGCTTCTGGGGCTATCGATTCTATTCTCAATAGCTCCTGTGTTCCTAAAGTCGATCGCTTTGAGAAGGCGCACGAGGAACAATTCAGCAAGATGGACTCTATTACTACACATTATGCCGCGCGGAGAGGTGCTCCTGGACAAGTGCCTGGCTCAAATAAACGGAAGTCAGAGGCATTGGGACATGACAACGCGACCTGCGCAAAGCATTCTAGTTCTACAACTCACGTAATCAGTACAGGCGTCAGGAAGAAAATAGGCATCCCTGGTGATTTCGGTGAGGATGAAGACGAGTCAAGTCCAGATGATGAAGCAGATAGAAGAATTTCGAAGAGGGCTCGAGTTGCGGGCGAGGATGGAAGGTTGAACAGGAACAGCAGGGTTTCTATGGAGCCTAGCCGTGATCAAGGAAAGGACGACCGAGCCTGGGAGCAGGAGAAGAGGAAGAAGGAAAAGGAAAGAGATGCGATCAGAAAAATGTTAGAAACCAAGAGGGAGAAGAGAAGAAGCAGTATACGAAGGGCAAGTGGTATAGCACCCCAGCCCACCCTGAACCGTTGGTGTTTTTGTCGTTAATCCTACCTTTCCCTCCTAACTCTGCGTCATTTGACACCTCATAGAGAAAGGCGACGGGACGACGTCTCGATTTGGCTTTCTATCGTCTGCCAAATCTATGGTTCGTAGCGTTTTCAACATGGGTAATGGAACAACTGCGAAGGCTATGGCACCAGCCTCGAATATTCCTGCGCTAAAGCCAGCTCCAGTCAAGTCATCTGACTCGAAGGACAGGAAGGAAGCGAAGAATGCCACTATTGCCAGCATGGCCTCTGCTGGGTCATCGACTAACCCTACCATCGATAAAGACACATCTTCCAGCGGTCTCAGCAGAACCATGGCCTCAATGTCCAGTCGTCTCACGATCCAGGCTGCGGCGGGTCAAATGAAAGCTGGATCATCGTCTTCCCGAGCACGGCTCCCTTTGCCTGTCTTCGGGTCTACGGGCGTCAAGACGGGTTTCACGGTTTCAGCAAGCCACTCTAGGAATGGCAGCATCACCAGTGTGGCCAGTACCAAGCCGAGTAGCTTTGTCGGCCCTGCACCTAATGTTAACTCACGCTTGAGCTCGAGGACAGGTCCTCTAATCAATCCGTGGGGAACAAAGGGAAGCGCTGTTATTCGATCATCTATGTCTAATGTCGACTCCGTGGTTACGAGACGACCTGTTGTTCCGAAGAATGCTGGCGTACCAGCGTCGAGCAGCATCGGCACTGCAGGAGAGAAGAACACAACCTCAAGTCTGAGTAAGATTTCTTCGCGTTTGTTGGCTCCGACTGTGAGCTCTTTGGCCAAGTCACGGTTACCCCGCACCATCGGCCCCGAAACAAAATCAGTCGGAATGTCTGGCAAATTATCCACAGATCGATCTGTCACTCGCCCTTATAGTGGAAGGTTGACAGAATTGAAGTCGCCTCCTAGACGGATCTTCAGCAAGCCATTGACCGCCGCCGGCAGCCCCTCACTCATTCCTGTGCCGATGCGGCCCTCTCAGCCAACCGTCCCCTCGAAGCGTGCTGGCCCAAACTCTTCTGTGGATGCCACATCGAACGCCGATTCTAGGCTGGGGATGTTTATTCCACCAAAGCCGAAGGGCCTTGGGGCGCGCAAACCACGAATATCACGGTCACGAGTCATAGCGAAGCTGGGTGCGCAACGCGCCGCGGCGGCAGGTGGTCCTTCCGCTAATCCTGACATTAGTTCCCCTTGCCCTCGCAAACGATCAAGCGCTGGAGGCGCAGTGAGACGATCGTATGGTGGTCGCCGGGAAAGTAAACTGCTAGGTGACAACCTACTGTTGAGTGCGAAGAAAAGGGCTCGCCAGAGCGAGTACATTCGTCAGAAGAGCCGTGTGGCAGGGAGTGCTGTAGGTACGAGTGGAAATGCCAACATTTTCAACACAGGTCAGGCGAGCAATGCAATAGACGTCAACAATTGAAAGTGTTTGTGGTATGATCGTTACTTGGGCTCCGTTGGCGTCTCTTTCAAACTTCTGGGGTCGTTATGTTTCTGCTTTCTTGCCTTGCTTTCCCATTCCCTCACTGACCATGCTATCTGCATACGACGAATCTGTATACAAACATAGCATCTTCAAGATGTTGTAGCTATCTATAGCATACCTTCCCCTGCAGGTTCCTGAACTGGGAATATATAATTTCATCGCGCCTTCCCTCTTCACGTTCGACGTTGCTCGTGCGAGGACGTCATGGAACTTCTGGTAGAAAGTCAATGAATGAACTCAAACCGTTTGTAACGCGATATAAACGCTGTGAAAACTACACGTGTCAAAATACGCATGTAGTGTGATGCAGAAAGTCAAGACAGCCTGAAAAAGGTTGTCAGACAATGTCTATTATGTAGACAGGCAGTGAATAGAAAGAAAAATCAGAGAAGCCGATGTTTTCAGTAACCTCGCCTTGCAAAGACTCTGTGGATCGACTAATGCTTATCAAAACGACAAGCAAGAGTGCAACCTTCGTAAACAAAGGCGAACCACATAACAAGCGACAGCAGGTCAATCAACGAATGGATGAACTTATTTTCGTCCTTTAAAGAAACAAACTCCATTTTGAGGCCGAAGACGAAAGGACAGCGTACCTAGGCACTGTGAAGGGTAGTCGTAGATAGACACCATAGAGGGGCGTGCACAGAATTGACCTGTACATGTGGTTGGTTAGTCAGTGACAAGACATGATCAAGAGCAAGAGAACGGTCGAAGGTGCTCCGTTGGTGATGCATGTTTGAGTATGGTTCACAGTAAACCTCACCGACTCAAGATATATATGGAAGTATCTTCATTGCATTTCAGGAGTAGAACAGATGATTTACGCTTACCTGTCTCAATCAGTTTGAATAAGAACTACGAGCGGCATAGGTCGATAAGTATGGTATGATAGAAATTAAGTGCAGACATGCAGTGGCGTTACAGACGGGATGAACCGTTTGAACTTTGCATTTGTTCGGCGTCTGCCGTTGTCTGATCAAACTTTATAGGTGTTTTTTTTTTTGGAAAAGGGCTAACTAAGCCGGCACGTGAGGCAGCGAGATCTTCTCACGCTCTTTGACCCCAACTCCTTTCACGCTTCATCACTGTAGCTTTTCTCGATACTACTCCTTCTTCAAGGACTTGGCTCGTTGCGCTTGCTATCATTCTCAGTGTGAGTACCAGTGCCATCATCCCACTTTCCTGCCATTTCTCTCCCTGTGATGATTCCATATATTCAGTTCTGCTTCCGAAAAGCCAAGTCTTTGTGGAGAACAACTTACCAAACCTCATTCTGACCTTCCCCTTCTGCTAGTCATCTGAACGTCTGACCGTGTATTGACTGCTTTAATTGTAGATATTGAATTAAAGTCTTTCGCACTTAGTAGTTGCGCATGATAGATTCAACTTCCCAAGGATTGCTAGACAGTTGGGTGAGTGCTTCAGTTTATGTCTTCGCGCCATGCATCTTTCTTTGGCCCGATGATTTTCTACTATCATAATACAAGCATATGTCCGATTTTCATGAAGGACACTGTATGTTCGCTGAGGGCATATCGATCCGCACTACCGCCTCTTGCCTTTGGGTGCGAGTGATCTGACACCGTCTTTTTCCATCAGGCTGCGTTATCGTTCGTAAAGTCCCATATTGGTAGCCCTGTAGTTGACAACCTGCAATATCATCTTGTGGCCATTGCTATTTTGATTAGTTCGTGCGCAATCGTTTCATGAGTGTTTAAGGGCGGATTGTCGGTACAGCGAGACAGCATGCCAGGAGTCTACCCGAGCCCGCGCAGACTTCAGGCGGACGCGGCACAATTGACACCTATACATACCCTACAGACCAGACTCGGTCACGCACACGTTGGCGAGTACTACACCACTTTCACTTTCAACATATTCGAGGACATGGGCTGCCCATGCAGGGTCACCCCCCCAGACCAGCGCGCACGCCCATATTATCCCACGTTTTAGAGCAATTGGGTCTCACTGTCCTCTTGGACACCAAATGGAATCGAGCCACCGTCAAATATATCGCGGCCCATGGCAAAACACAATCACCCATTGACCCCTACCCCCCACGCCGTCCCTTTTCCATGATCTATTATATCCTAATATGTGTATAAACGCTCGCCGACCGACCCGGCTATGACGCCTTGGGCATTTTCCACCATCCCCCCCTCAACACGTCCCACCTCAAATCTACATGCTGCCATGCATCTTAGTGTAATGTAGAATACACTTGCATCACGTTAAACTATAGGGTTTCATCACCATCATCATGAATCATGTTCTATTGCGAGTGTGTGGCACGTGGTCGCAAACAAATGATCATGTGTTTGCTCGCGACAATACGGTATACCCGGTGCTATACCAGTGTACCAGCTCAGACTTTTCCCATCTTTTTGACTACTCATTACTCTCAGTGTTTCCCACTGGTGAAACGTATCATTGTATCATGTCGGAAAGTTACACAGGTCGGCTCTTTTATCATGCCAGTGCTACTAGAGTTTCAGGTTCACATCATCGTCCCTCTAGATCTGACTATACCCAACCTCTTCAGTGTCGAAGGCAAAGTAGGTAGGTCCTAGCCTTACCTTATGATTGGCGTCCAAAAATTAACATCTTAACCCCTACACAGCTGTCGTCACTGGAGGAGGCTCCGGCATTGGGACTATGCTTGCTGCCGCATTCGTGAGGAACGGCGCAAAGGTGTACATCGCTTCCCGCAAGGAACAGCAGCTGAAGGAGGTATGTGCGCCCACATTACTTTGATCCGTGTTGAGCCCGGTCACCCCAGGTGTCAGAATCTTTGAACAAAGAGCATCCGGGTTCCTGCACATATTTCGTTGCCGACCTTAGCGTGAGTATCTTGTCCTGCCCTCTGAAGGAATTACTTACGTCTAAAAGTCTAAGGCAGGGTGTGATAAGTTTGTAGACGCAGTCAAGCAAAGGGAGAGTCAAGTTCACATCTTGGTGAATAATTCGGGGAAGTCATGGGGTGCCCCCTATGACAAGTAGGACGGATCTTGGTTTAGCATTTCGTGCTGACCAATGAAGTTCTATTTAGTTTTCCAGAGAAGGAAGGCTGGGACCACTTGATGGCCCTTAATGTCAAGAGTATCTTCTACTGTAAGTACAGGTTCAACGCTATCGTGTTTGCCGATGTTTTGAGGTTGCTTGATTTGCAGTGACCGTCGGGTGCGAACCGGATACTATGAACGCATAGCACGATTCATTCACAGACAAGTTGTCTTCTGCAGTTTCACAGAATCACTGGCCAAAGCTGCAACCAAGACTGATCCAGCTCGCATCATCAACATTTCTTCAGTTGCTGGTATCTCTCCAATTGCGGAGGGGAGCAGAGTTGCAGAAGCCGGCACCGGCTTATGGAGTTGTACGTGTCAACACGTTCGTTGTAGTTCTGAAAGGCTGAGTGAATGACGAACTCGTGCCCAAGATCACACCAGCAAAGCTGCAGGTGCGGTTCTGTCTGACATTTGTACCGTTGAACCTCATCATGCTCTGTTACAGTCAATCACTTGACATCTCAACTGGCTGTTACCCTGGGGCGCCGATCTA
This sequence comes from Albatrellus ellisii, assembly GCA_003314395.1. Taxonomy (NCBI): domain Eukaryota; kingdom Fungi; phylum Basidiomycota; class Agaricomycetes; order Russulales; family Albatrellaceae; genus Albatrellus; species Albatrellus ellisii. The sequence goes on along the minus strand of QLPN01001796.1, from coordinate 83,219 downwards.
TCACGTAAGGCACTCCAGTCATCGCGGCTTTTCTCTTCTCACAAGTACATCAGTGTAAATGCTATATGCCCTGGGTAAGTCGAGCTAATAGGGCAAACGCGTTGAGCTTTGCACATCGTCTAATTCCCCTTCAGGGTCTTTCCATCCAAGATGACTGCGTTTGGTTTCAAGGAAGCGGGCGGCCATGAAGGCATGGCTGCTGGCCATCCTATGGGTTAATACGTCTCATCAACTGTGACTTAGCAAGACTCATGAACACTGTTTTCATAGGTCGAGTTGGCGAGCCCCGCGACATTGCTGGCGTAGGTGAGTGGATGGTTCCTTGTGTCACTCCACTCAGCTCCATAGTTGAACTGGCCCTCGCACCAAATATGCAGCTCTCTTCTTGGCTAGTCCAGGTGGTGCCTATGTGACTGGCAATCATATCATATTGGATGGAGGAGGGGTACTTTCTGGCTTAACGGCTCGCTTGTAGTTCCATTTCGTCGTGTAGGTTGCAATTGACAATCAGGTTGCATCTCTCATTTATGTATGCAGTGTCGCCTCGTCGAAAATACGAAGTAATTCCATACTGGATTGAATATAAGAACCGACGACTGACGACATTCTTAATATTATTCGCGGGAAAACAAATGAATTTCAGGGCATGTGCCGTTCGCCACGTCATCAGTGATCTGCTTAAAGGGTATTACAAAGCATCTTTCCTCTGTTGACTTGTGCTTTGCACAGTTCCACTTCTGTCGGAACTGCAAGCAGGGACGCAAATAAGATACCAAGAGAGTCGGACAAGCCGACAGACCCGATTTTGAACTCCTTTTCTTGTTTGGTACGTTCTGGCCCGTGGAGGGGATCAATTTCATCTTGATTGATCCTGTAGAAAACGTTGACGCTAAAACGAATCAGTCCAGCGCTGAGTCTCAGAGACACTGAAATGCATACTAAGCCAAGCCGCCACATACACCTTCAAGACTTATCAAAAGAAATATCATGCCGATGGTCATGCCTTCGAAGGATTCTGGAAATATCCCGACAGCAGCTTCATAGAATAAAATCAGGAGAATGCAAGCTTGAACGATTGCAGGTATAGACAACAATAGACCTGGAAGAGGAGGTAGCCCGAGGGAAATTGACGACCGTGAAAGGAAAACAGTCGATTGATAAACCAGCTACACGACATCAGGGACGGGGAAGAAATATTGAGGTGATGGCCGATGCGTACTTGCCACAAAGGATAGTAATCTCGAATAGAGTGTATGATTTTGCTGAGATGGCTTTCCGGAGACGGAACTGGGTATATTAGTGTTGGAGCGATACCCTTCATCACAAGAGTCTACTGTCAGCGCGCACCACCAGATGCCCAATGGACAGCTACATACTTGATTGATGGTGTATTCAAACTGGAGAATAATATTATCAACAAGCAGGAATACGGCGTAGTCGTCGACCTTACCAGATAGACGCAGACTAGAAAACGTTAGATTCGTCTTATTAACCAGCTGATACCACTGATAGCAACTCACATAACGGCAGCATATATTTCATCAGCAATGGCCTTGCAAGACGCCATTTGTCTGCGACAGTCAGCGAGATGTGCGATTTTGGCTGGAAAGACTCGTCTATTGCCACAGTATCGTCATCTTCGGAAGTGGGGATAGGCGCATATGAGGACACAGCAAGGGCGTCAATGTTATCCTCTGTTTGCAGAGAAGAAAAGACTTCGGATGAGAAAGCGGTCGGACGTGGTATAAAAAGGAAATAAGTGAACGGAATAATTAGCGGGAGCACCTGAGTTGACGGTCATATCAGATAGGTTCTTAGAACGGAATCTAGGTGAACATACGGCCGATAAACCGACGGCTGTCCGTACGCCTAGGCCTCGTACTTCCCACCACATAAAAGCGCCAACAAGACCAGCTGCGCCTGTACCAGACGCGAAGTATCTGTGGAGATGTAATGATGTGTACGATCAAAATCGACGTGAAAGTCCTCAAAAGAAGTGTGAATCAGTACCCTACGCTGCGACCACCGACGGCGGACGGGTGGTAGGTCGTTGAAAGTTGAAGGAAAGTTAACTCTCCCAGGCCTGCAATGCACATTGTTAGGTATGGTTTTAATTGATTGATATTGCTCACCGGAAGAAAATGATGCAAGGCTTATACCGAGAAGTCTCATTGACAGCGTATCAAATCCTGAAACGACCTGTATAGCTTAATCAGCGCGAGCATGCAAAGCTTTCGATTAGCAAACGCACAATCATGCCGATAACACTGAGAGTGCAACACCCTACAATGCGTTTGGCATATCGTATCTGACCCTTTAGAACATAAGGCCAGCCAATCTTAGCGGTCAGCGAAGGGGCAATATTGCAGAATGCAATGATACCCTTCGGGGTCGACGGAGGCACCAAGTCGAGGGCAGCCGATAATATAATGACATACAGTACTGACCCAGAGACTTTCAGTAATGAGTTGCGATCGTGACTGGGTTTTCGCACCATTGTTGATCAATCCAAACAAGAAGAACGAAGCACCTAATCTTAAAAGCAACTGCCTGCTTGCTATAGATTAGACAAACGAAAGTCAGGTGCTGAGTTTTTTGAAGCAATTCGTTACCAACTAAGGAATTGGCATGGTAAGGGTTCGTGGCAACAATACCAAGAGCACCATCCAGAAACCATAGGCTCCTCAACGTAGACTTCGTATATCTCATCAACTCATCGGGCCTACTTTACTCCGAGGAGATGAGAGGGGATCGCAAGAGTTACCGTACATGAGCACTATATATTTCTCACACACCTTTTGTCTCACCGTCTGTCCCCACTCTTGACAGCAAGGAATCTGCTTGACATACGTCCAGGCCGTCGACGTCATCAGTACGATTGGTGTGGCTTTGGTCCATGCTAGTCAAGGAGGCAGAAGGATCTGGCGGATGTGCAGCAAAAGCCTGAGGTCGCAACTCAAATTCGTTCGCACTGTCTAGTCCAGCAATAGTCATGCAGCGGGTTGGTGTGCTCGGTCGTTATGAGGTGAAAGCTATGGGATAAGCCTCGAAGGATAAGGACAATAGAGAGTAGAAGAAATACTACGGCGCTACCAAGATACTACCAGTGGCCTGAGTGTACGGCGTGGCTTAGACGGTCCGAGAGACCACGTGCGATATTCAGACCCACACAGTCCAGTCTGTGAAGGAGACTAATCCAGACTTCTCTGCCAAATTGTTGTGTCACTCTTTCCCAGTGCGCTAACGCTGCGTTTGTTATATCATCGGTATATCGTCCCTTAATGGCTCCTCAAGCGGGGCCGTCGCAGCTGGGTAGGAAACCTCGAAAGGGTGGAAAAACGCAACATGCTGAACAATCATCGAAGGCGCGAAAACTCACCGAGAAGCACCAGGTCGAGGCTTTGGACAAGGCTGCAGAACAATGCGTATGTTCGGTGTTCGGTTGTCAGCTCTGTCAATGGTTCATTGACACAATTCTGATTCTAGGTAACTACGGGAGAGCTGAAGGCGTTCGCCGACTTGCCTATATCAGAACATACAAAAAAAGGTAAGGTCGCCCCAAACTCGCGTCTTAGAAGGCCACACTCGTATTGCTATCTTAGGACTGAAGAAGGCATTCTTCATTGAAATGACTGACATCCAAGCCCAGAGTCTCCCGGTCTCATTGAAAGGAAAAGACGTCCTTGGTGCAGCTCGAACGGGTAGTGGGAAGACACTTGCGTTCCTCGTCCCTATTCTAGAGATTCTGTACAGAAGAAAATGGGGTCCTCAGGATGGTTTGGGAGCTCTTATAATATCGCCAACTCGGGAACTGGTGCGTTGTGACAGTTTCTTCGTTGTGGTCAACCTCAATTCCATACGCCTCAGGCCGTCCAGATTTTTGAGGTTCTAAGATCGATCGGTGGCTTCCACAGTTTTTCGGCTGGCCTAGTGATAGGTGGGAAGAGTTTGAACGATGAGAGAAACAGGTTGTCGCGGATGAATATTCTTGTTGCAACACCAGGGCGATTGCTCCAGCATATGGACCAGACTGTTGGATTTGAGTGCGATAAATTACAACTACTTGGTGAGGAAAACTCACGTTCGTCTGCGTATGTATTGGTCTGGCTAATTTCTTGTTCTTTTTAGTCCTTGATGAAGCCGACCGAATATTGGATATGGGGTTTTCTCGAACTCTATCAGCTCTTCTATCCCATCTTCCTAAAACTCGTCAAACACTGTTGTTCTCTGCAACGCAGACGAAGTCGGTTTCTGACCTCGCTCGCTTGTCTCTTATGGACCCCGTCTATATCAGTGGGCAAGCGAATCTGTCAAGGGAAATAGGCGGGGATGACGGTCGCTATATTATCCCAAAAGGACTTGAGCAACGTTATGTTGTCTGCACGCTGGAGAAAAAGCTTGACGTCCTCTGGAGTTTCATCAAAAGCCACCTCCAGAAGAAGACTTTGGTTTTCATGTCAAGTTCAAAGCAAGTGCGTTTCACCTTCGAGACGTTTCGGAGAATGCACCCTGGTGTCCCTCTACTGCATCTATACGGCAAGCAGAAGCAGATGACGCGACTACAAACGTTTGACCGGTTTACTACGATGCAGCACGCGGTGTTATTTGCCACAGACATCGCGGCCCGCGGCCTGGATTTTCCATCCATCGATTGGGTTATTCAACTAGATGCGCCGGAGGATGTAGAGACATACGTGCATCGTGTAGGGAGGACTGCGAGGTACGAAAACAATGGCAAAGGATTACTCATTTTATTACCTAGTGAAGAAGATGGCTTGACCATGGCACTAAAGGCAAAAGGGATCGACGTCGAAAAAACGAAAATAAGGGGCAGCAAGACACAGAGTGTAGAGAACCAGCTGCAGAATCTTGCGTTCCAGGATCCGGAAATTAAATATCTGGGTCAGAGGGTAGGGTCTCCAAACGTACCACGGAATGATTAATATGACTGATACTGATATTGTTCTCAGGCATTTGTGTCATACTTGCGCTCAGTTCACCTGCACAAAGATAAAACGATTTTCAAGGTGTCAGAGCTTCCTGTCGAACAGTTTGCTATATCTCTGGGTCTTCCTGGTACACCTAAAATAAAATTCCTCGGCGCAGACAAGGCGAAGGAGAAGAAAAATGCTTCTCGCGGTGTCGCTGCTCTGCAGGCGGAGATGGACAAAGAACGAGGTGGACGAGAGGGTGAACATGGTGAAAGCACTGACAAAGATGAGTTGGGCAGTGAAGCTGAACATCAGGACCTTCGGACAATACGTGAGACGCTCCCACAGAGTGATCAGAATGGCAACCAAAAGGTTTGTGCTCCCGAAACAAGTTGACCATGGCGGTGGCAATGACTTTTCCAACCAGGCTAATCGCGTTCGGACCAAATATGACCGAATGTTCGAGCGCAAGAATCAGAACATCTTGTCGGAGCATTACAACAAGCTTGTCGATCATTCTCAGGGTATTGTGGCGAACGACGGCGAAGGCGAGGACGAGGACTTTATAACACTCAAAAGGGCAGACCATGATCTTCCGCAAGACGAGGAACTTCCTGCGTCTGATCATATCTCCAAGCGCAGACTCAAGATGGGCCAGAGTAAGCGTGCGATGCTGAAGTACAAAGGCCAGCCGACGCGCCTCGTCTTTGATGACGACGGCAACCCGCACGAGATCTATGAATTGGAGGACATAGAAGATGTGTTTGGTAGAGATGGTGATGCAGATGTTTTTGAGGTAGGACGAAGGTTTATGGAGAGCGAGAGAGGCAAATTGAAGGAGGCAGATGTCTGGGATAAGGAGGAGGCGAAAGAGAAGAAGAGGGAGAAGAAGAGAAAGAAGAAGGAAAGAGAAGTATTATTGTTTTCTTTTCCTTGCAAGACACATAATCTGACGTGATTCCTTTTAGCTTCATAGGGCCGACGACGAAAGGCCAGTGCTTGCACGCACGAAAGAGGATGACAGTTATATCTCCCCGACGTTTGATCTTCCTTCAGAGTCGGATGGTGATGAAATTGCGTTACCCATGAAGCGCCAGAAGCAGGATCCTAATAACACGGGGACAGAACGAGTCGAGAGCATACTAGAAGATGAGGAAGAGTTAGCTTTAAGAATGTTGCGTGGGATTTGACAATTGTGTACTTAAAATGTAATCTGGAATGATTAGTCTGTATGTTCCTTGTCCGGCATAATTATCTAATCATGCCTGGGAACACCAATGGGAATCAAGGCGTGGGAGACCTGCAGGCAGCGTCCTCACTAAACAATTGCCTTTACAGGACTCAGTGTCCCTATCTAGCTTTACTGGGGGTATTGCTTGAGCTCGACAACATGTTCGGAATTCGGTTCTTCGGGATGTAGAACAACCACAACCATTGTTACTCTTGCATCATTAGTTAAGTCTAGATCCGTCTTGACGTTTTGTATCACAAGGACCTGCTCCAGTCGACGTGGCCTTCGCCATTGGCTTTGTGGCTGTATACTTCAAGTTTGTTCCATGTTGGCAAGTCTTCTAGCGTGTATTGTGTCGTCGGATGGACAATTGAAGTACTGATACTGATGACCATTGTCCGAGATTGTATACAATTCTTGTTCTTGGATTCGTCGCTTTGACACTGGGTAGTATAGCACGCCTAACTTCTCACCTGCAACAGGGGCAAACTGATGGGAGTCACCGCAAAGTACAGCATAGCGTTGACTCCGCAGAACAGTCATCTGAGCAACAATTACTACCCTGTGGAATGCATTGTTCTATCATCGCCATCGCAGATGCTATATCTCTGGAAGTGTCCAGTTATAACCCTTACTGTTAAATCACACACAATTGACTTGTCTTGTAAGCTTTTTGGTGTAGTAGCATGCATATCAATTATTTCCTAACAATCTCCAACTCGATCCTCTACGTTATATACACCAGATCACACATAATTGTTCTCACAACGGCATGTCTGCATCATCCAGTACCATGCTTTATTGCTACATGTACCTTAACAATGATATCTATGTACCTGTTTTGAAATTCGAGACGTGTTTGATTGGGACATCTAGGAGGCCTTTGAGGGTAATCCCGAGCAAGGTCAGTGGAGTTGCCACGCCACCTTCGGCTATAACAGAAGCGGACCTTACTGGGTAACGGCCATGACACGTTGTCTCGCCGGCTCGGAGTCGAGGGCTACACTGGCAACAGACTAATCGTGTAACAAAATGGTCAGCCGTGCACCTTCCTTCGATGATCTTGCAACATGGGATGACACCATCCCTCATGCACTACAACACCCCATCGTAGCCGACGGCAACGACGACGACGAGCCGCTCGACCCGACACATGTGTACGTTTCTTTTACCATCTTAGCCCGACTGCTCCTTCATTCATTTCCTTCACTCTCCGATAGTGATCCCAGGCCGAGTCTACCTGAAGTAGTTGACATTGACCGGATCATAACTGAGCTTGAGGCTCAGCTTGAGTCGCTACGACTCAGAAAGGCGCGACTTCTAGCCAGCCATGCCCTCATAGGCCGCATGCCGCCGGAAATCCTGTCCCGTGTCATCGAGCTTGGAGTTCACAAGAACAATCATCTTCTCCCCATCGTCTCGCTAGTGTCCCGGCATTGGCGAGAGGTCGCGCTAGCAACCCCGTCAGTGTGGTCCTATATTCGACTGGACCATGAGTGGGGTTATGGTCGACATCCTGCGTTCCTTCGAAAGCTCAAGGTTTATTTGGAGCGCTCGCAGGCGTGCAAACTGCTTGTCGACATCGATTGCCGGTATGTTGAGCGCCTGTTCGAACTTGACGAGATCATGCATGAGCTTGCACCTCACCTTGAACGGTGCTTCTCATTCCGGGTCTCGGTGCTAGATTGGGAGTGGATGGACATTCTCCACGATCATGTCGATAAACTTGGTCACTCGCTCGAGGACTTTTACGTCCGTCTTGATCCATCCGAGTCCGAGGATCAAACACCATTTCCTCTTCTCTCTCACCCTTGTCCTCGACTCTCCACTATTACCCTCGAACACACCCCTCTGATTTGTATCCGCACTCAGCTACCCTCGCTCACTTGCCTTCATCTTACCCGTGACCAGCGCTACCACTCTTCCTCTCGCATAGGCATCTCTTTCAAAGAATTGACGACCTTGTTCGTGGCAACATCCACGTTGAAAGAGCTCCGCATCCAGTCTGCCCTCTTTCTCTTGGATGGCTCAGACGGAATCTTCCAATCTTCGCCCACAGCCATCGTCCTTCCCGCGCTCAAGTACATTAATTTCAATTTCGTTGATTCCAACAATCTCGCTCTTTTTCTCGAATCCGTACAACTCCCTGCCCTCACACGCCTTTCTGTTCAGATGGACGCCTCAAACGAGGATAACATCCAATGGCTCGTCCGTCTATCTATGAACAGTCATTCCCGTGTTCCAGCTTTGCGCCATCTTGACCTCCGCGCCTGCAACGTTGACGGCGCGGCGGCCGTCCATTTCGTCCGTGCACTACACCAGCTCCCTCATCTCACAGCTTTAGGCCTGTCCAGCCCTCCCAGCGGTCATATTGGCGCACGCATCTTCGACGTCCTCGCGCACGCTCCCATAGACAGCAGCGAAAGATGGCTTCTCCCATCTTTGGAAGCCCTTTGTTTACAGAACTGTCGAGATGTTTCTGGCCATGAGCTGTTGCGTGTGGTGCAGGCGAGAAGCAGCGGGCCAGGTTCAGGCGTAACTCCGCTCAGGTTCTTGAAGATCTCACAATGCTATTCGCTGGATCCGGACATCTGTGATCAGCTCAATAGGGTCGTGGGTACATTGCGTGTTATAAGCTAAGGCGCAGAGGGTGAGACCCAGCGCGCGTGGCAAAGAGGCGAAATTTCGGGGCCCCACAGACTGACCTGAGGAATATGGAGCAGATCTGTTAATTTGCGCGTTATGTATTTTATCAGGCACCTCGACTCGTCGAGCTCGACAGCTCGATAGGATTTTACATCTGCGCACCGGCAGATTCGGACGTAGGGATTTATTGCATTGTCACACTCTTACATTGTATGCAAGGCACTAGTCGTTTTCTTGATTTTGTGCTACACGGACGTCGCTGCATCATCTCATTATTTCACCTTGCTCTACAGATAAATCGATTTCTGATCCAGCCGACCATATATATGTTCTATCCCTGCTGTACTCAGGCTGGTCTCACATCTGAAGCTTGTGGATGTATTCTAAATAAACAAGTTTTGATATAACGTCACTTTTGTCAACATGACTGCATGCTTGAGTAGTTCCACTTTACTCATCAGTAAATACATTCCATGTCTGAACCATGATGCTTTTGGCCCTTTGGATATCATCTAGACGTGGATGTGGGTGGAGGTCCCGAATACATGCTATATAAGAACGTATGATGCCCAACACGTTATGGCTATATAGTCTACAGCAATAGGGACAGGCAGGGGGAGAGATACAGTAACACAGAGGCACGGAAGGGGCAAGGTATAGAGTCCACAGCGAACTAATCGTTTGCTTCTTGGTCTCGTATCTCCCTTTCCAGACGCTCACGCTCAGCTTGCCGCATGCGCATTAGTGTTAGGCTCTCATAGTCAATGCCTCCTACGTTCGATGACAGACCCACTGGTGGGGGTTCTGATTCTGCTCTCGCGGCCGCTGTCATTCTCTCCATTTCCTCTTCTCTCTTCTTTTGCTTTTTTTGCCGTTCTTCCCGCAACCGCCTGCCCTCGTCCTTGATCTTCTCCGCCTCCTGCGCCCTTGCTCGGTCGTCCTTTGGTTTGTCGAACTTGGCTTTCTTGTAATCACGTTCGCGCTCCTCAAGCTCTTCAACAAGTACCTTGCGTTTGGTACCATAACTGGCGAAACGCTGTTTCCTCGCTTCTTGAACGCGTAGCTTTGCATCGAGAGCGAGGCGGCGAAGGGGGTCAAGGAGGAGCTCATAAGCTTGGTTCAGCTCGTGGAACTTGCGCGCTGGTAATCATGACGATTAATTGGTGGGTTACAATGGTAATCAGGTACAGAGCAGCCCACCTGCATCAGAGGTGCGATTCTGCACAAGAGCGCTGAGCAGACCGAAGAAGGGCACGTTGAGGATGAGGATGCTTACCCTGTCCGGATGAACTTTGAGCGAGCGTTGGCGATATGCAGTTCGAATTTCTGCGTCACTAGCCTCAGACTTGAGACCGAGGACTTCGTAAGGGTTCAGTTGTTCATCGTCAACGGTAGCCATCGTAGATTAGCAAGACTTTGGCGTGAAGCAAATTGATGATAATCGACGTAGTATCGCCGCAGTCCGGGTCCATGCCGCCAATCTGACTCATCACGAGCTCGAAGGGCTCCCGGCTCTCGGCATGCGAGCCGGGGCACTTCAAAGAGTTGGCCAGTTTGGCGCGTCTGGCAGCTGCCCGATCTCGACGAATTCAGCAAATACACCCCTGGGGACGCACCATCCCCCCGCCGTCGCATGCACCTCGCTCTCCATGTCTCTCCATGTCTTCACTCGTCGAAGAGGGCAGCTCAGTTCTGAAGTCGGTTCTCTCCAAGGCCGCTGACGACTTGGCTCATCTTCATGGTCCCCATGTGCGTTGCTTCGACCCGCCGAAATTCAGCCAGATGGTACTGGAGCGGTCGATCGGCACCCATTCCCGTGTGTCTTCGCAAGCAAGCATCACTGGATTCAAGTCATTTAGAGAGGTGAGGCATGGCTTCAAGTTCGGATCAGACCGCCTAGCCTTCTATCCTCCCCTTGGCACGTTCACTTGCCGCAGACACAACAAGCATGAGTCCGTGTTCGGTATTGCATCTATATCCTCATATAGAGTAGTCTTGAACCCCGACTCCAGGGACCCTTTCAGAGCACGGTTCATACGCGCTGCCCAACAAACCGACATGCCATTCACCGCGTCAATGATGCCTTCGACTTTATGCACAGAGAAAACTTGTTGACAGCGATGCATCCAGCTTCTGCTTCACCGCACCTGGTGTGTCCCAAATCATGAATCCCCAAAGGGTGGCCATTGTCGCCAAGAGTCCAACATGTCAACAGCATCTGTATAATAGGAGCTTTACTGCCCACTGCCGTGGCGACTCTAACTCTAGTGCAAGCTCCATCGCCCAGGCGTACACAATTTTCTGTGCAGTGGGAGGTGGGACATCGTGGTCCTGATACCGGGAGGACATGTCCGTTGACTCGATCCTTAGTGGCCTGTCCGCCATGCGATTCGGCTGCCCTGGTTTGGATGACAAGATGCTCAACTCTGTTCCTAACTATGGAATGCCACTGAGATTGATATCGGCGTCGCCTCCCGGGAGCATGATTAGCGAGCGCATAGGTAACAAGACATCTTTCGACTCCATCATTGACTGTGACCAGCCATTCCCCTGGATTCCATCTTCGACAAGATCAACCAGCAGCCGTCCGCATCGCCTGAGTTTGTCTTCCGTGTTAATGGGTCGTACCCGCACAGCACCGAGCTCCTGGCCCACCAGTTCCGGCGGCTGTCGGCACTGAGCACGGACCAGAACGTGCGGTACAGCCTAAAGTTGAAGGACAATACAGCGATCACGGTCAGCTTTCTGTTTTTACCTGAGACCAAGAACTGTGACGTTGGTCTGACTTAATGATACAGATGCTGGGTGACAATCACGTTCGCCACCACTATCGGATCCAACTACAACAGCTTTCCCCGTGCACATGTTGGTAAGAGGAAGTTTGGTGCTATTCACGGTCCTGCTCAGGCAGCAATATCATGGAGTCAGTCTCTGGCCAGGCCTCGTCGAGAAGCCGTCGATTGCGCCGGCTTCATACTAATACGGCGGCGAGCGCATGATCAACGCGTGCAGCATAATGGCCTGTTCCAGGGACAAAGCCTCGAGGAATGCTGCTTGATTGCTGGGCGTGGATTTGACATACATAAGATACTGAGTTATGGGTTAAATGTATAATACATTTGATAATCTCGGATCGACAGAAACATTAACGCATTACATGATCTGTGGATGATACGCGGGGCGTGCATAATGATTAGAACCCCGTCGAGAACTGTAATCCAACTTTGTCCTTCATAGTACCTCATCCATCCATGCTGAATAAATCATCGTCATCTCCGGTTAACACTGGCCCACTCAAAGGACTTAACGGTGTAGTTCCTAACGCCCAATTCTTGCCACTAGGCGTACGTGTAGTAGGACCCAAGGACATAGCGGCACCAGACCCTCCAGCTTGCATAGGAGAAGATCGAGATGTGACACCGGTATACACCATGCGTGATGGTATAGCATCTAATCCACCGGCAGCCTTCGACTGCGAACCGTTCCGCGCATGGTCTGCTAAATTGGTGTTCGTAGGAGACATGCCCATCCAGTCGACCGATGGCCCAGACGCATTTCCCTGGAAACTCGCAGCAGGTTGCGACAAAGCAAGATTGCTGGATGTCGATGGGGATGGAATGACTGGTGGCGGAGGAAGCGCGTGTATTCGGGAATACCCTGCAGCCAGGCCCTGTGGCAGGCTCTGTCCAGGTGCATGTGCCTGCAGTGCCCGGATAGAGGGTGAGAGGGCATGCCGGTGTTCATCTACGTCACCAAACTCTGTTTCGACTAGGATAGGCCTTCCAACCTGAGAAGGTTGTGCACCAAAGCTATCTAGGTGCTGGCGACTGCTACCTTGATGCGTATACAATGGGTCATTCAAACGTGCAAGGAGGTTCGCGGCATTTGCACTCGATATCCCAGCATTACTTGGCGTGTAAGTGCCTGGACGAAAGCCGCCAGCCGTGTGGCGCTGCGATATTGTCTTAGCATTGAGGTGGTGATGGTGGTGATGGTGGTGGTGGATGCTAGGCAAAAATGCTGCAGATGCATTCGAGGGTGATAAAAACATCGAAGAGTGATCGTCCACAAACGAACGACCTCCAAAGGCCGACGTTGACTTTAGCGAACCGGGTGTACCACTGAGCCCTCCGCCTGTATGAGCCAAGCCATAGTCCAGAACGTTGCGTGGAGAACCTAATAGTCCTGGACCATTATCAGCCCAAATCGACCTGATGTCTCCTAACAAAGTGGGAGCCGGAACGGAGCGGGAGTGTCTGTGGCGGGGGGTTTCTAGGCCAGGGTAATTTCCAACTACGGAACCTTCTCGGCTGAATGGCAGACCTGGAGACGTGGTCGTGGCATTTGTTCTAGAGTATCGTCTGCTACGTTCCTCAGGAGTTAAGAGGTCCGTCAAGGAGCGTGGGATTAAGTCCTCCAAATCTTCTTCTTCGAGAACTTCGTTGTCCAAGATCGAAGCGTCCTCAAATCGAGGGACAGAAGTCAAAGAAGCAGCTCCTGCGTTGCTACGTACAGGGCGTGTAGAGCCAAGAGACACTGCGAGGCCAGAATAAACATTGGGGTCAGTCGAGGACTCTCGACGATCGCTAGCCATATACATTGATTGAGTGCCTCCGGGAGCTGAGAATGGAGATGAGGGTAAAAAGGTAGGTATAGGTTTCTGCGCGGGAGACGTGCCAGGTGACAATCCGCCGAGAAGAGCATGCTGGCGAGGTGACGAAATGGACCGAGGAGGAGATCCGATGGGGCCAAAATCTAGAGAAGCTGCGTGGTGTGTTATGGATGGTGTGCTCACAGGTACTGGAGACGGAGGAGAGTTGGAGATATCACGAGCATTATCATGGTTCCGCTGAGCGATGGCAGTAGGACTGGGTGATAGGGATTGAGGTTCTTGGTTATCGTGCTTCAAAGATGGTTTTCCTTGAGCAGGGGCGCTTGGCAATTTGTTACTCTCATCGGGTAATCCAAAGGAGGCAAAATCAGTATCTTTCAGGGGTGGAGCGGGTACGGAGGGAGAGATGCTGGCTTTCAGAGACATTGGAATGGAGGCACGCGTTGAACCTTGTAAGATACGCGTCGGAGCGGTCGATCCCTGGAGCAATGAAGCGCGACCTTGACTGTTTGACCTGGTGACGCCGCTTCCCAGTCCATTCTGTGATGCAGCCTTCAGACCCTTCCCAGCCTTGTTATTTTCCCGAGCATGATTTCCTGATGTATTCATTGAACTTGCGGCAGCCTGTGCAGCCTTTTTGTTTTTCCTATCCATAGCCATACTCTGACCAGGCAAAATGTGCGCTAGAGCACATTTATGTCCAAACTTGCAATTTCCCTTCACGAACCAGGTGCAGACATCCTTTTGCTGACCAGGCTCGGGAATGGAGTGGGAGAAGGGACAAGATGAACCCGCAGTACAAGAGCCGACTTTGAAGAACTTGCATGGGACGTGGGACAGATCCTTGGCTGTGATGATAGTCAGTTGATGGAATATTGTACCGGAATGAAGTGAAACCCACTTTTTGAGGAGCCTTTCGCCTTGGCGCTCTTTTCACGCTCACGTTCTCTGTCATGTTCTTTCTCCTGCTCAAGCTCGTGAGCCGCATCGTCATGATTTTTATCCGTGTTAGGCATGATTGTACGAGGTTCCAAGTCACGCTTAGCGATACTCCAAGAGGTGAGTTGAATGTGCGTTAGCGCAAGTTGCTGATGTCCGTCGGCCACAGGAATAGATCCGAAAGAGGAAGACGCTGATGAGGGGGGCAGTGGCACTACGCGGCCGTACACGAACAGGCGATACCGTGACTACAACCACAAAATTGGTGTACAAACACAACGTGATGGACACGTGGTGCTACATTACCATAACAGGTGGTCGTCCTCTATACACCAGTGACCAGAAAGTCTGTGGAAGTTTCAGAATGATAATGGGCACGTCCGAACGTACTTCTGGTGGTATACTAAGTCGGATGTACAGTAAATTTCGCGTCAAGTCGTGGTGCTTGAAAGCTGTAGCTATAACATGAGTCATGCCCACGCTAAGAATGCTATCCGTTGCAGAGCTTCTTGCTCAGGCTTTGGTTTCAATATCTTTACTTCCTCCCTCAACCACTGGCTTCGCTCAACATGGATGAACGCGTCACCAGTTTCGTTGTGGGTCTCAATTATCAGCTGCTGGATGTAATAGGCGAGGGCGCGTATGGAATTGTGTGGTAGGTCGTGCGTCTACTACACACTATGCGCTGCAATCGTTCGCCCCACAATCAGCTCAGCAGTTCATCTTCTATCACAACGCAAAGTAGCAATCAAGCGTATCACTCCTTTTGATCACTCTATGTTTTGTCTTCGCACGTTGCGCGAGATAAAGTTATTGCGTCATTTCCACCACGAGAACATCATATCTATCCTGGATATTCTTCAGCCCCCCAGCCTTTTCGACTTCAAAGAGGTGTATCTTGTGCAAGAGCTAATGGAAACTGATCTACATCGTGTCATCCGTACGCAGACTCTGAGCGATGATCACTGCCAGTATTTCATCTATCAGGTGTGTTGCTTCTTCTGTTCCCCAAATATAGGTCTTCATGTCATGCTTCACTTTCTCCTCAAGACGTTGCGAGCCCTGAAAGCTTTGCATTCAGCAGATGTTCTTCATCGTGATCTCAAACCGTCGAACTTGTTGCTTAATGCAAACTGTGATCTCAAGGCTCGTCGTCCTTGACCTTGACTTGTTTCATTGTAGTTGTATGTAACCCTATTCGTTGTCAGCTCTGCGATTTTGGACTAGCCAGGTCTGCGCGACCTCCGCCCAATGTTGATGACTCCAGTAACTTTCTAACCGAATACGTTGCCACACGGTGCGCTTCCAGGTCAAGTTCTGTATCCTAATTCTCATTGTGTCGCAGATGGTATCGTGCCCCAGAAGTAATGCTAACTTTTAAAGAATACACTCGTGCAATCGATATTTGGAGTGTTGGTTGCGTCTTAGCGGAAATGTTAAGCGGCAAGCCATTGTTTCCCGGTCGAGATTGTCAGTTAATTCGTTGTCTGATAGACGGCAGCCCTTTGAGATACCTCGTTCTCTAAACAGATCATCATCAGCTGTCGATTATTCTCGACATCTTGGGAACGCCATCTCTTGACGACTTCTACGCCATCACCTCACAGAGATCGAGAGAATATCTTCGAGCACTTCCATTCCGCAAGAAGAAAGCATTGAGTCAATTGTTTCCGCAAGCGAATCCCTTGGTATGCAGCTTTGTTGTTGGCTTGCCCCTGATTTCGTTTAGTGTTGTATCGAAGTCTCAATCGCGAGCGCTAACAATTTAATTTAGGCTGTGGATTTAATGGAAAAATGTCTGACATTCAGCCCTAAGAAACGTATTGACGTTGCGGAGGCGTTGAAACATCAGTATTTAGAGGTGAGTGGGGTTCCTATCCGACATACGACGCCAACTCATTGTGTCTGTCAATGACAGTCGTATCATGATCCAGATGACGAACCAACGGCAGATCCCTTGGATCCTTCATTTTTCGATTTCGATAATGCGGAACCTTTAGGGAAAGAAGAGTTGAAAGGCATGTGCATTGGTTTATCTTACAAGTAGGCGGAGCATGCTTAGTGGGCTCACTATTTGCGCTCCAGTTCTCATTTACAATGAAATCACACGACCTCAATCTAGTTTCTTGAGTGTAATGCCGTGTTGATGTGTAGCACACCTCTTCACTTTTTCTTCTTTGGCTGTACACTGTGATAAACCTACTTCAGTGTCAAGTTTTTCATTTAGATCACGAAATCGAATGTAATTGGTTCGTACTATGAGGGCATGTTTTTTCTTCTGTTTTGGCGAGTCGCCGACATGACGATTCCTTTTGGAGAGGTTTTTGCGGAGGGGTTGGGCAGAATCACATTTGTAGTAACTTAAGTTAGCCATCATAGTAAGTTGACGTTTATGGCCGGTGACTAAAGGACGTAGCGGTGTTGTTCACCGGAGAACTCGGTGGTCACAATTGGTGACAACAGAGCGCCTAGTGACAACCAGTCACGGAAGCTTGTCTACTCGTTCATATCCTGCCACCACCCGTCTGTCCATCCATGTCCTCCATTTACGCAGTATGTCTGTTTGAGCCAATATTCGTTCGATGGAACTGATCATCACCCTCTCATCCATCCTCATTAGCACCGAAATCTCACAGCACCCCCATCTCAGCCCCCATCTAATCAACAGAGTCGTCTGAACGAATGTTTTGACACCATTCGTCAAGAATTTGAGGTTCTTTCACAGGACCTTACTCTCCTTCGTAGCCAACGCGATGATTTTGAAAACAAGGGTATGTGGGATTTCATTGTCGTCGAACTTTCAATCGTCTCATTTGGATTATGTACTTTCTGCGCAGTCTCAAGCCAAGTTAATGAACTCAACATTATTCGACAGAGTCTTTATGACTTAGAGGCGCAGCATGGCAAGATACGCCAACAATATGAAGAGGAGATCAGTCGTCTACGGGCAGAGTTGATGGCGTCCCGCCAAGGTTTACCCCCTGGTCCAGCCGCACATCCTAGTGTAGGTCCTGGTGCTTCCGGCCTCACAACACCCAATGTTTCTTCTGTCCCTCCGCCCCCTTCAATTGGTCCCGCGCCTTACAGTGATCCTCCCTATCTCGGTCGCGGCCGCGAGGGCGCCGTTGACAGGGAACGGGAGCGTGATCGTGATCGTGAGAGACTGGCAGACAGGGATAGAGATCGTGATAGGGATAGGGATAGGGATAGGGACCGCGACAGAGACAGAGACAGAGACCGGGAGCGGGATCAGCGCGATACCAAAAGAATTAAGACGGAGAGGATTAAAAGTGATCGTGCAGGTAAGAACGAATCCATTGTCTTGTCGAGGCTTCCGACTATCAGCATTTCGCAGAACCCTTCAGTCCATCTCTTGGACAAGGACCTTCTCATCCCGGCACCAAATTACCTCCAGTGCCAGGAGGCCCAGGATTACCTCCACCGCCCTCCACTACCACACCTTTCTCAAGTGGCCCCCCTCCGTCTGCTTCTGAAAATCCTGCGAATTCTGCAGGTGCCATGGTTCCCATCAATTCCAACGGTTTTCCAGACGACCTTGATCCCCACTCAGTACCACCAGAGTTGAAGCGAGAGGGCACAGATTGGTTTGCCGTATTCAATCCTAAAGTCAAGAGGGTGCTTGATGTCAATCTGGTTCACACACTAATGCACGAAAGGTATGTAGCGTTCTTGCTTAAGTTCACTCTTAACTCATTTCATTGGTTATCACCAACCTCATACAGTGTCGTTTGTTGTGTGCGTTTCTCTGCTGATGGCAAATATCTTGCAACGGGATGCAATCGCACTGCGCAGATCTACGAGACAAAGACGGGTGCAAAGACTTGGTATGATATTGTTTCACACAGTGTATCTATTTATCTCAAATTATCATGACAGTGTTCTAGTTGATGAAGCCGCAAGCAAGACAGGAGATCTTTACATCCGAAGCGTGTGTTTCAGTCCGGACGGCAAGTATCTTGCCACGGGTGCTGAAGATAAACAAATTCGTGTTCGTACTTTACATGCAGTCCGATTCTTGCTCTGAGTCTCACTTGCGGCTGCAGATCTGGGACATACAGAAGAGACGGATCCGAAATATCTTCGACGGTCATCAACAAGAAATTTATTCCCTTGATTTTTCTCGAGATGGCCGTTTGATTGTTTCAGGTTCAGGAGATAAGACTGCTCGAATCTGGAACATGACTGATGGATCTTCGACAACCTTGGCTATTCATGAACCGGAAGCCCTGGACTCGGGCGTGACGAGCGTCGCCATCTCTCCCGACGGGCGCCTTGTAGCGGCTGGCTCGTTGGATACCATCGTTCGTATCTGGGACGTGAATACAGGTTTACTTGTGGAGCGTCTCAAGGGTCATAAAGACAGCGTTTACAGCGTCGCCTTCACTCCAGATGGAAAGGGGCTTGTGTCCGGTAGTCTGGACAAGACACTTAAATATTGGGACGTCCGACCGATGTTGGTGAATGCTTCCAGAAAGGATTCACTAGCAGGACCTGCAGGTGCTGGTGTGAACGGGAAAAAGGAGGGTGGGGAGAAAGGGAGCGCATGTACAATGAACTTCACAGGCCATAAGGTATATCCTTTCTAAGGATAGAAAACAATGCGGCTTACTTGGCTATGCAGGATTACGTGTTGTCTGTCGCTGTTTCTCATGACGGACAATGGGTTGTCTCTGGATCCAAAGACCGTGGTGTGCAATTCTGGGACGCACGTACGGCAATTGTCCAGCTTATGCTTCAGGGACACAAGAATTCTGGTGCGCATTGTACGCATACAAAAAATGACATTACTCACCCTATCGGTAGTCATCTCTATCGACCTGAGCCCTGCAGGCAGTTTCCTTGCTACTGGGAGTGGCGATTGGGCTGCACGGATATGTTAGTTTGCATTCATTGTGTTATTCCATCGTAAACTCTGCTCACTGTCGATCAATATCAGGGAGTTACAACACCACTGGATGACGCGCGAGCTGTTCTGTCATCATTTTTGTACATCATTGCAATCCCTCCTTACGCCACTTTTCTTTCATCTTCCATGTCTCAACTGTAGCGAACAAACATGTATCGCACTTGGAGTTTGTGATTCCTCCATCTTTATCTCGTGCGTTTTGCCCCTTCCCCAGATCTGGCTATATTCGGCGGGTTGTGTGCATGGTCAAGTAATTACACGCTTGTCCCTTGTACATTTGGTTAAGGAGGCCATCGTGCTATGAATATAAACAAACAACATTATGATCATATTTGAAAATCCTGTGCATCACAAGTTTTCTGTATTCTTTTTTTTTCTTCAGCAGCAATCTAACAAAATTACTGGGTGGTGTCTGGGGCACCTTAAATGTGCCAATAAGGCAACTTGAGCCCACTAGGTGCCAGGACAACCAACCAAGTCACTATTTACCAGACACATGGTATAAGAATGTTTTCCAGATACTTGCCACTTGTGAGACAAATATGGTTATTTTTCTTTTTCCTTTTTGTATTCTGTTAAGAGTGATCTATTGATTGGTCTTAGGAGTTTAGTAATCCTAGGTAATGCTAAGAGTGGCCTATTGGATGGTCTTAGGGAAGGTTTGCAATAACTATACCCCTGGTAACAAGGTAGTTGTTGTGTGCTTGGTAAGCATAGTAAACATTCCTGATGATGAAGAGTGTGATCAATGAGATAGTGATGAGGATGATACCACTGATGACTAAATGAGGATCCAGGGTGATGAGTGATGAGTTTAGGATGTCTTAGTGATGCTTAGAGTGACTTAGAGACCTTAGAATTAGTTCTTTAGAGGATGTAGCAAGATTGTAGTGAGCTTAGGTCAAGCACAGTATAGGAGAATCCCTAGACTGCAAAGTTGACAAGACTGGGGTTTAAGACCACCAGGCTTTCAACTACTTATACAAAAACAGGAGTTCTAAGTGTATGTGCAGGATATGGGAGACTGTTGCAACTATGATGTATAGCAGTGTTAATAAGTATGAAAAGCTCATGGTGATGAGTGCCACTGGCAGTGTCATGACTGCAGCAGAGTCTGCAGTGGTTGCAAGCACGGAGGGGGTGATGCAATGTGGTTTAGATATGTCAGACGTAGAGATAAACTGTCTGAGAAGGTAATGACAGACCTGCAGCAGAGTATAGTGGTTGCAAGCACAGAGGGGGTGATGCAATGTGGTTTAGATATGCTGCAGGGTAGATGTGAAATGGTGTTGTGGGTAGAAAAGTGGAGTACTCACTCATACGTAGAGATAAACCATCTGAGGGGTTTGTAATGTGGGGTATGCATGTTATATAGTGGGACATAGGTAGGGTTGGAGAGGAGTGTGAATGAGGGAGTACAATGAAATCTATAATGGGAGAACGCGTGTTGTTTCAGGTATAGATGTGGGGTGAGAAGTGTTCGGCCATAAGGTAGAAGATCTGAGGAGCTCGTGTAGTGTAGTATGTGTGCATTGTAAAGAAGGTGTAGCCAAATGGGAACGTACGTGTAATGGTGGTGGTAAGATCAACACTAAGAATAGTAACTGTAAATGAGGTTCACAGATCAATGATGATTGTGCAGCAATCAATGGAGTCATGTTGCTAAGAGTGGCCTATTGGATGGTCTTAGGGTAGGTCTGCTATAATTATACCCCTGGTAACAAGGTAATGGATATGTGCTTGATAAGTGTAATAACCATTCCTGATGATGATAAAGAGAGGGATCAATGAGATAGTGATGAGGATGATACCGCCTGCTAAGAGCGGCCTATTGGATGGTCTTAGGGAAAGTCTATATTAATACTCCTGGTAACTGGAGATTGAATGCGTGCAATGATGATGCGAGGATCCAGAGTGATGAGATTTAAGATATCTTTAGTGACGCTTTTTAGAGTGACTTTAGAGATTGTAAACTTAGTTCTTAGAAGATTGGTTGTTTAGCGAGTGTAGATCAAGCGCAGTATAGGAGAATCCCTAGATTGCGAAGTTGACAAGACTGGGGTTTAAGACTGCCAGTTTGTCAACTATTTATACAAAACTAATGATCTAAGTATAGCAGAGTTGCACAGTATGCGCAGTAAGTCGTGTCCATCCTATGACTGGTGTGGCTCAGCCACAGTCGCGAAATGAACATGAGATAAACAAAGGTAAATAAGAGTGAGAAAGGAGAGTCCTTGCTAATTGTATAGTAATAGTCCTTAGCAAGTAAATGTTATAATAAATAAAGAAAGATAAAAGAGAAAAAGAATAGGTCTAATATAGTACCTGGAGCTAAGCTCACACTTAAGTATATAAATACTTAAGTACTATATAAGAGAAAGGAAATAAGAGTCCTTACTAAGTAAAGTGGAGCTAAGCTCACACTTGTAGTAATAATACTACACTTTACTAGTAAGAAAGAAAAAAAGAAAAAGAAAAAGAAACCGTTATGAGGTGCCAAAGCAAGTGCCTCGTAACACCGCCAATGACTAAATGAGGATCCAGAGCAATGAGTTTAGGATGTCTTTTAGTGACACTTAGAGTGGCTTAGAGGTCTTAGACTTAGTTCTTAGAGTGAAGCGAGTTTGTTATGAGCTTAGGTCAAGTGCAGTATAGGAGAATCCCTAGATTGTGAAGTTGACAAGATGGTTTAAGACCACCAGTCTTTCAACTACTTATACAAAATCAGGGTGCTAAAGATAGTACAAGTAGATAAGGTTTATGGATCAATGATGACTGCACAGCAATCAACAATGTCACATGACCTAAGACATGTCCATGAATAAGTAAGTGGCTCAGCCACAAGCACAAAGTGAACAAGAGATAAATAAAGACAAATAAAGATGAAAGAAATGAGTCCTTGCTAATTGTATAGTAATAGTCCTTAGCAAGTAGATGTTATAATAAAGAAAGAAAGATAAGCTGGCACTTAAGTATGTAAATACTTAAGTACTATAAAGAGAAAAAGGAAAATAAGTCCTTACTAAGTAAAGTGGAGCTGAGCTCACACTTGTAGTATTAGTACTACACTTTACCTTTACTTGTAACTGTTGGAGATAAGGTCAAATGCCCAACCCTGTACATGTGCTACTCCTCTTCGTAACAGAGCTACAATACTTTTGTAGCAGAGTTACAACTCTACAGTAGTCATGACGGCTCCACATCATGCTAATAGCACTTCACTTAGACAAGGCCTGGTAGCTCAGTGGTTAGAGCACCCACCCAGAGTAAGGGAGGTCCTTGGTTCGAACCCAAGCCAAGTCACTATTTTGGCAATTGCACTTTCTAACAGTAACTAAGATAAAAAAAAGAAAAAGAAAAAGAAAACTGTTACAAGGTGCCAAAGCAAGTGCCTCGTAACACATGTGACCTGAGACACATCCATAGTAAGCTAAGTGTAAGGTAGCCACTGTTACAAGGCACTTGCTTTGGCACCTTGTAATGCGTTTCTTTTTTCTTTTTTCTTTTTCTTTTATCTTACTTACTATAGTAAAGTGTAGTATTATTACTACAAGTGTGAGCTTAGCTCCACTTTACTTAGTAAGGACTTATCATTTTCTTTTCTCTTTTATAGTACTTAAGTATCTACATACTTAAGTGTGAGCATAGCTCCAGGTACTATATTAGACTTATCTTTTCTTTTATCTTTCTTTTATTTATTATAACATTTACTTGCTAAGGACTATCACTATACAATTAGCAAGGACTCCCTTTTCTCGTCATTATTTACCTTTATTTACTTCATGTTCATTTCGCGCTTGTGGCTGAGCCACTTACATCACATGGACGCGTACTTACTGCACATTACTGCGCATTATCGTTTACTTACTGCACAATACTGTGCAACTTTACTATACTTAGATCTCCAGTTCTGTATAAATAGTTGACAAACTGGCGGTCTTAAACCCCAGTCTTGTCAACTTCACAATCTAGGGAATCCTCCTTATACTGCGCTTGATCTAAGCTCATTAATCACTCGCTTCACTCTCTCAGAACTAAGTCTAAGAACTCTAAGTCGCTAAACGTCACTAAGACATCTTACACTAGTCACTCTGGATCTTCATATCGTTATTGCCAATATCCAAACCTTGATTACCAGGAGTAACATTCTAGACCTTCCCTAAGACTGTCCAATAGGTCACTCTTAGCAGCCACAAGCAAGAGTGAAATGAGAGATAAACAAAGACAAATAAAGATCAAATGGGGTGGGTCCTTGCTAATTGTATAGTGATAGTCCTTAGCAAGTAAATGTTATAATAAATAAAGAAAAGATAAAAGATAAAGAAGCTTTATAGTACTTGGAGTAGAACTCACAACTCAGTATATAAATACTGTAGTACTATAAAGGAAAAGAGATGGAGTCCTTACTATAAGTAGGAGCTAAGATCAACAACTGTTGTTAATACAACACTTATAGTAAGAAAGATAAAGAAAAAGGAAAGAAAAAAGAAAAAACATGTTATGAGTGTTGGGATTCTTCTATTATTTATGCTGCTGAGCAGTTCTTACTTCTTACTACCTATCCTTACTATATCATTTCACCCCTCTAACTATCTCATCTACATCTAATCATACATATCTGATCATCTGATCCTCTTATCTTATCCCTTACTTCTCATCTGTGGTTCTGCTCTATTGTCTCTATCTGGCCATGCTCTTACTCTTCTGCTTTAGGCAGTCTCTTAGTCTTACTCTTTGGAGTGGAGCTACAACTATATAGCTTCATCTCCTTATCTACTTTTTCCCCTTGTCATCTCTGGCTCTTCTCTAGTCTTACACCCTTATGTCTGGTGTACTCTTTTACTCTGTGGCTCTGCTCTGGCTCTGCTCTCTCTGTGTCTCCTCTCTGTCCCCAATGCATCCTCTGGTATTTGTCTTCTTCCTCATTGCCTGCCCTATCCTGCATCATCAATGAGGTGCCAAAGCAAGTGCCTCATAACAAGGGCTAAAGGTGTCTTAGTGTCTTAGCAAGGTTAGAGGGTTTTGGTCTTCTTAGAGGCTGAGCTGAACTAGATGCTGTTGAAGATTACAGTGATGGGTGACAGTGAACACTGATGAGCATCACACATGTGTAGCGTTGGAAAATGACCATTGTATGCATAGGCTATGGCAGACAGCAGCAACTAGTATATAGATGAGGGATAAGACATATGACACTCCCAACAGGGAGAGAGAGGCTGGCAGCATGCCTGCAGCAGATGGTAAGAGGTCACAAACACAGCAAGTGATGTGATGTGGTTAAAGTATGCTGCAGGATTGTGATGAGAGAGTGGGAGAATAAGATGGGGAGGTACTCACTCAGACTAGATGTAAGATGTCTGAGGAGGTTGTAGTGTAGTGTGTCTGTCTTATATAGCAAGTGTAAGTAGTGTTGGGGTGGAGAATGTATTGTAAAGTACATTGACTACTGTAAAGGAGAGGGACATGCATCATCCTGGAGAGATGAGTGGGGTGTGAGTGATTTGGACATGCAGGTGGTTGTGAGGCAAAGGTCAAGGAGGTGAGGAGATGAGTGGACATGAAGAGTATGTGTAGAGTGAAGGAAGAGTAAGCTGAATGACTGCATAGTTATATTTCAACAGTCCCCCTCATTCAGTGAACAAACAGGAATGAGATTGAGCATGGTGCATTGCAACTTGAATGCAACATGCAGGAGTGACTTGGTGAGGCAGTCCACAAGGATAGAGGCAGATGGTGATATGTACTGTGGCAGGGTGAAGGCAGAATCTACAATCACAACTTTTGCAATAACAAGGTTATATAGACAGGTGTTCTTCTGCACAAGAAACACCAAAAAAAGCATCCTAAGAACAAGGACAAAAGCACTGATGCCAGTCAGTAAGTAAGTTAAAGAAGTGTATAGTAAGATCTCACCTCAGTCTCAAAAACAACATGAGGACTGAGAAAAAAAAAAGTGAGGTATCATAAATGGGCTAGATAGACTACCTGTGGCTTGGAACTGTATAGTAGCGGAGTGATCAAAAAAGTAGGTAGTTATCATATGTTTTTCTGCAGAGAGGAGATGAAGGTTTGTGTGCATGTTGGCTTCTGCTGAGTTGCCTAAAAAGGAAGTAGTAAGTCATGCATGCACCAGTTTGCAATTCCAACAACAACCATAACAATTGCTGAGGGGTGCAAATTGTAAGATCCTCTAGACACCAAAAGGGGAGAGATTTAGTAGTTTAGTGTGAATAAGGCAATGATGTGATGCAATTGTGCAACAGTGAGGAAAGTGACAGAAATGTGACACTGTAAGCTCTGCAATGGGAATTATAGATAATGCAACGCAACACAATAGAGACTAGATGCAACACAATATAGAATGTGATGCAAATGTTTTTTTTTTTGAAGGCATTTTTCAGCAAGAGAAAGAAGAGAGAAAACATAAATGTGAAAGGTAGCAACAAATGTGGAGGGAGAGTGAAGAGTGATGCAGCAAGTGTGAAGGTGCAGGCACTCCTGCCCTAAACTGGGGAGCACAATAAAAGGACCACCACTGCTAAGCTTCATCAACACTGTCTTCTTCATCACATCATCCACTAACATGTCCCACCTCACTGCCACCTCCAACTGTGCTCTCATGCACATTCATGCACATGACTCTCAACAAGTGGCCCCAAGGTGAAGGACTCACTGAGGAAATGTACCACACATGGACAGTGGGTGCTGCAATACTGTTGGTATGTGATGCAAGGCACTGGCCAGCCTTCCCACTAACCTTGAGTGCACAGGACATGCACCAGCAGTGCAATGGCACTGTGGCCAATGCAGCATTCTTCTTGGAAGGTGTCTGTGACATCATGGCAGCCATGGCCCAACCAGGTTGGCTGTGGTGGGTGTGGGAATTCCTCCTGCTGGCACAGGTTGAAGAGTACACCCAAGCAGCCAATGACATGATTGAGTATGAACTGGAGCTGGAGGAAGTCACAGACTGGGAATGTGAGGAGCATGAGACACAGGAACAGTCAGAGCAGGATGTGCAGGAGCTAGTGGAGCACAAGACATGGGAACAAGTGGAATGTGAGGCACAGGGGCAGGCAATGTGTGATGAGGCTGAATGACTGGTGGCCCTGGCATGGGAGATGGGGGAACAACTCATGACTGAGGAGCAGGCACAGGTCAGGTGGGTAATGCAGGCTGCAGTGGAGGCTGAATGGCAGGCACCACTGGCAGGCAGTGGCACACATGGGCAGAAGCCCCAGGTTGTTATACCAAAATGGCCACAAAAGCCCCTCTGGATGCAGGTGTTGGGTGAGCAGCAGGTGCACAAGAGCACTCTGGTGTGTGCACAGAAGGGGGCAGCCATGTGACTGCCACAAAGTTTGCCCATGGCTGATGAGGACAGCCAAGAGGCCTGTGGCAACAGCAAGGACATGTCCAGCAGTGACAATGATGACAATGACAACAACAACAACAACAACAACAACAACAACAACAACAACAATGATGATGATGATGATGATGATGATGATGATGATGATGATGATGACAATGATGACAATGACAAAGACTGGTGGCCTCTATGAGGGCAGCTGGGATGGTGCTGGTGAAGTGCAGGCTGGAGGATGTGGTGGATGATGTGACACCCCACCCTGCAAAATGCATGCAGATGGAGATGGTGATGATGGGCCCTGTCACAACTCACTGATGTGGGTGGAAGTGAACTGATGTGGGGCCAACTTGGCAGGTAAGCATGCATCCCTCTGTTACGAGGCACTTGCTTTGGCACCTTGTAACGTATTTCGTTTTTTTCTTTTTCTTTTCTACTTACAAGTAAAGTGTAGTATTATTACTACAAGTGTGAGCTTAGCTCCACTTTACTTAGTAAGGACTTATCATTTTCTTTCTCTTTTATAGTACTTAAGTATTTTACATACTTAAGTGTGAGCATAGCTCCAAGTACTATACTAGACTTATCTTTTTCTCTTTATCTTTCTTTATTTATTATAACATTTACTTGCTAAGGACTATTACTATACATTTAGCAAGGACTCTCTTTTCTCGCTCTTATTTACCTATATTTACATCTTGTTCATGTTGTGCTTGTGGCTGAGCCACTTATACCATAAGGACGCGTACTTACTGCGCTTTACTGCACAACTTTACTATAGTTAGATCACTAGTTTTGTATAAATAGTTGATAGACTGGCGGTCTTAAACCCCAGTCTTGTCAACTTCACAATCTAGGGATTCTACTCTTACTGCGCTTGATCAAAGCTTGCTATAAACTCACTCCTCTCTAAGAACTAAGTCTAAGAACTCTGAATGTTATTAAGACGTCTTACGCTAAGTCAAACTGGACTCTTGTATCATTATTGGTGGAATTATCCTCATAACCATCTCGTTAATCCCACTCTTCATTGTCATCCGGAACCTCTATTACGCTCATCAAGCCAATATCCAAACCTTGGTTACCAGGAGTAACATTCTAGACCTTCCCTAAGACCGTCCAATAGGCCGCTCTTAGCACCCTCAGCCTCAATTGTGGGACTGATGCAGTACAGGTGACAAGGTCATGTGGCCTGTGCCAGCACACAAGGAGCACCTGCTTGTGGTACAAATGGGTGGGGTGCTGTGTGAAATGCACACATCAGTGCAAACACTGTGAAGGTGCAGTTCAACTGCAGTGGTCAGCAGCAGCCAGTGAGTACTCACAGAGTGTCCTGAGGCAGAGCAAACACTAATCCACCTGGAACAACCCATGGGGTGTCACACTACTCTTCATGCCTGGCAGCAGCAATGCAGTGGGACCCAGCTGCATTGTTGCATGTGGGCACACAATCACCATGGATGCATCACCAGAGGTAAGTGCCACAATGACCCTCACTTTCCCAAGTCTGTCCCTGGGGCATGCCAATTATGATGGTAGTGCCAATGTCACAGCAGCCTCAGACTGGGATACCCTCCAGTGGCACCAAGCATGCCACTTGTCCCTGCAGAGATAGCTGTTGGATCTTATCTGATCCTTCTTATTGCTTATCTCTCCCTCTACATACCCATGGCCCACACTTATTAGTAAGTGCGGTCTGTGTGCAATCTCAGTCTGTATTATTGAAATCTGTAAGATAGAGAAGATGTGTACCAGAGAGTAGAGTGTACACAGAGGAGCTGTGTAGAGCAGGTATGTCAGAAGAGAACTCAGAGAGTAGAAGAGATACTCACCTCAGCACATGCAGAAGTGCTGAGGTGAGACAAAGACAAGGTAAAGAAGATATAGTAAGAGCAGGATAGAGTTGAAGAGGAGCTCAAACCATAAAGAGAAAAGAAATACCAATAAGATGAGATAGAGATAAGTATACTTAATAAGTAAACAGTGTGATTGTTACGAGGCACTTGCTTTGGCACCTCGTAACAGCTTTTTCCTTTTTTCTTTTTCTTTTTTATCTTACTTACTAGTAAAGTGTAGTATTATTACTACAAGTGTGAGCTTAGCTCCACTTTACTTAGTAAGGACTTATCCTTTTCTTTTCTCTTTTATAGTACTTAAGTATTTACATACTTAAGTGTGAGCATAGCTCCAAGTACTATATTAGACTTACCTTTTTCTCTCTATCTTTCTTTATTTATTATAACATTTACTTGCTAAGGACTATTACTATACAATTAGCAAGGACTCTACTTTCTCGCCTTTATTTATATCTGTTTATCTCATGTTCATTTCACGCTTGTGGCTGAGCCACTTACATCACATGGACGCGTATTTACTGCGCTTTACTGTGCATTTTTGTTTACTTACTGCGCATTACTGCGCAACTGTACTATAGTTAGACCATCTAGCTTGTATAAATAGTTGACAAACTGGCGGTCTTAAACCCCAGTCTTGTCAACTTCGCAATCTAGGGATTCTCTTTTATTGCGCTTGATCTAAGCTCGCTATAAACTCACTCCTCTCTAAGAACTCAGTCTAAGATCTCTGAAGGTTACTAAGTCGTCTTACGCTAAAAAGTCAATCTGGATTCCCATATTGTTATTGGTGGAATTATCCTCATAACCATCTCGTTAATCCCACTCTTCATCGTCATCCAGAACCTCTATTACGTTCATCAAGCCAATATCCAAACCTTGGTTACCAGGAGTAACATTCTAGACCTTCCCTAAGACCGTCCAATAGGCCGCTCTTAGCAGTGATCAGCATCATAAGGTAATGAAAAAACCAACATGTATATCAGTAGTTGTATAGCATCTTAAGAATATAAGCAGACATCTTCTCCTCTCTTTCTTGGGAGTGTCTGATCAGTCTCCACTCCCTTCTTCTTCAAACACTCTCTTTTGCCCTCCTACAACAGATGGGCCTATGCTTATCTTCACTGTCATCTTCTCTGCCCTCATCATGGGCTCCACTGTCACCCTCATCACCTATCACCACTTCTTGCTGCATTTCTGGTCTCTCCTCCCCATCTGATCACATCCCCATTGCCTTCGCCATTGCACCACATCTCCTGTGCCAACAACAGCAACTTGTGATTGACCAGTCACTCCTGGTGGTAGAGGCTGAGATTAATGAAGTGTGTGTGCAGCTTGAGGTGCTAGAGCAACAGAGCCCAGAGTGCAGCAAGGCACTGCAGAAAGTGGGTAATGCAAAGGGCAAGGGAAAGGGAAGGGAGTAGTCTGAGGATGCCATCATATGCACACTGCCTGTAGAAGTATATTACAATGAAGGGGAATAAAGCTAGTGCAGTCCAATAAAAGGTGTGAGAAGTCTAGGTGATACTAAAGAGGATAAAGAAAGTAAAAGGAAAAGTGGAAAAGGGTCACAATTTTAGTCACACTCCATGTTGCTTTCTTCAACATTGTTGAGCATAGAAGACTCCAGTTGATGAAGGTGGTTGGTTGTGACATCAATAAGCTCATCAAGCAGAGGCAAGGAGATCGCCTGTTGCACAAAATAGGGGATGACACAGAATGCCACAATAGGCCTGTTGAGGACAGAACCATCAAGTTCACAGAGGATATATGTGCTGCCTCTATTGCATGAAAGAACTACAAGCAGGCCAAGATAGTGCAGATGCATTTTGCAATTTAATGCATTTTTGATTGCAGTGTGGTGGATGAGGACAAGATTGCTGCACTGGAAGTTGAAGTTGTGGATAGTCATGTCAAATTCACATTCGAATCTGGCTGCAGCTTCCCATTGCATGTCAAATACTGTGGAGTGTAGTTCTGTCAAATGTTCTTGTCACTTCTGGAGTGTGATTGCCCTTTGAGAGATAAGATTGGTGGTAGATAAAATGGAATCTGGTGGTGGAACTAGATAGGTGGCTTCAGCAATGTTGAGGGGTAGGAGAGGGTGTGTGCCTGTAACAGCAAAATAAGGGGAACACCCCATGTGCCTACAAATTGTAACACAGTCAGCCCAAAATATGGAATACACAACCTGAAACCATTTCAACTGGTCTCCATCTGCAGCTTTAAACAAAGCCTGGTGCACATCAAAGTATGGACACTCAACAATGCCATTGGTGCAAGAATTGTAACCAGAGATGTGAATATGTCAGATGTGATACTGCTGCACCAAATAGTCAAGCACTTTGACATATGGTGCACCATTGTCTGACACAATTTCCATAAGTGCTCCCCAGCAACAAAGGATATCTTCTAATATCCAGTTGCTGAGGGACTTTTCTGTCTCAGAATGCAGCATGCAAAACTCAGGATAATGCATGAGCAAACAATGACCTTGCACAATATACTTGTATCTGCCAGACAGAGGCATGTGCATGGAATCCATGTACATTTTGGCAAATAAGGGCACTGGTGTTGCAACTGCCAGAGGCAGCAAGATGTTCCTAATCTGCTGCAGTTGACAGATATGACATGTCTGTTACAAGGCACTTGCTTTGGCACCTCATAACAATGTTCTTTTTCTTTTTTCTTCTTTCTTTTATTTTACTTGCTATAAGTGTAGTACTAGCTATAGCAGTGAGCTTTGCTCCTACTTATAGTAAGGACTCATTTCCATTTTTATTTATAGTACTTAAGTATTTACATACTAAAGTGTGAGCTTAGCTCCAAGTACTATAAAGACTTATCCTTTCCTTTTATCTTTCTTTGTTTATTCACATTTACTTGCTAAGGACTATTATTATACAATTAGCAAGGACTCACTTCTTTCATCATTATTTGTCTTTGTTTATCTCTCATTCATTTCATGCTTGTGGCAGAGCCACTTACTATATTCACAGACATGTCTTAGGTCATGTGATGTCTTTGATTGCTGTGCAATCATTGTTGATCCATGAACCTTATTTACTTATACTATCTTTAGCACTCTGGATTTGTATAAGTAGTTGAAAGACTGGCAGTCTTAAACCCCAGTCTTGTCAACTTCACAATCTAGGGATTCTCCTGTACTGCACTTGACCTAAGCTTGCTACAAACTTGTTTCACTCTAAGAACTAAGTCTAAGATCTCTAAGTCACCATTAGGCATTGCTAAGACACCCTAAACTTGTCACTCTGGATCCTTGTTTAGTCATTGGCAGTATCATCCTTATCACTATCTCATTGATCCCTCTCTTCATTGTCATCAGGAACATTTATTATGCTTATCAAGCACATATCCACTACCTTGTTACCAGGGGTATTATTATAGCAAACCTTCCCTAAGACTGTCCAATAGGCCACTCTTAGCAATGTCTGCACAAACCAGGTGACATCTTGTGGTGATTGAGGCCACCAGAAGCATTCACAAATTAATGCATGCATCACATAAATACCCCAATGACCAATATCATTGTGTGCAGATTGCAGAATGGGTAATAGCTCCTCATAAAAGAGGACTGCTTTGTGCTGGCCATGCAGGTCTTTTCACCAGAGCCATCCTGCAACCATGAAAAATTCAGTACAATAGTGCATGAATCTTGCATACTGTGCATCATTGATCTTGACAGGGTGCTGTAAGTTGTCCAGCCATGCATGAATGGTGAGAAGCTGCTCGTCCTGTTGCAGTGCTGCAGCATTTTTCAGAATCAGTTCCATAGGCACATTTTTGCCATCTGGTTGTGATACTGTCTTGTTCTCTGTTGGGGATTCTGGTATACTGTTAGCTAACATGGTGAGGAATTGGGAAGTAGTGTGGAGACACAGAAATGGTGGGTTAATAATATGCATGAAACCAAAAAAGTGGTTGATCCATTCATCAAATTCCTCTTCATCATTCACCTCAGGCTTATCACCAGGCTGCAAAGGCCTCTGTGACAGTCCATCTGAACTGTGGACTACACTGGGTATGTGCACAAGTGTGAAGTGAAATGCAAGGATGCTGATAATCCACTGATTAATGCTCACAGAAGGCATGAGGTCTGGGTTGGTTAGCATGCCCTTTATATACTGGGTATCAACTTCAACAAAGAGATTTTGAATGCCTGTGAGGTAGAGTTTTAATGCATGCAGGGCATGGAATAAGCCATAGATCTCAAGCTTGGCTTGTGAAAAGCACAACTCTTGATCATTAAGTGTTATTGAGGCCAAAATGCACAAAATAGCATCACCCAGTGTTCTCCAAATCTTCTTGGCTGAGGATGAAGCCAACCATGATATATGAGGTGTTGACTGAGAGGATAACAGGTGCAGGTGAATGATAGTTGATGGGTCTGAGCACAGGAGACAAGAGAATGGCTTGTTTGAGATCTTCTTGCACTGCTAGCTGCTCTGGATTGAAGACGAAAGGTTGGAGTTTAAGAGTGAGCATAGTGAGAGTGAGTGTGATGTGCAAAATTGTGAATAAAGATGCAAAGGATGCTGACAGTGCCAAGGAATGCATGAACATCAGAGAGGTTGTGACAAGGACCCCAACTGGATTTTTTGTGACATGTGATTCTTCAGGAATATGACCTTCTGAAGTACAGTGGTGTCCTATGACATTGAAGTCCAGAGTGCAGAGCACCATCTTGTGCCCTGAAAAAGAGCCTCCAGTGTACTTCATTCACTGGACAATGTGGTTAAGATTTTGAAAGTGCTCCCAAATGAAGTATCAGATGCCAGGATTCTGAGGAATTGTTTTGTATTTACCATCAGCATTGTGGTAATTGGTGTCAGGACCTTTCATTGGTACATTGTCAATAAATGGTATGGTGACATGTGGGATTTCAGACTGGAGAATATAAGTACCATCTTTGTGGAAAATAGGAACAGAATTCATCCACCCCATTGGAAGGGTGATGAGATGCAACATGCCAAATGGTGACTGGAATATAGTTAGATCTTGTGATGATTCTGTGAGTGATCACTCATCATAGTTGACATATAGATCCGATGTCATGCCACAAATGTGACCTGCAAATTGTTCTGCTAGAAGGTCTGTAAATGGGGGTACACTGGAGTGTTGGATCATCACCACATTGAGCAGTTCAAGGCTGTGCACAATTTGAAGGCTGGTACTGTCCTTTTTGATGACACAAAACCAGTGGGACCAATACAATGAATTGGATGGCTTGTAGACACTGGCCATGATCTTTTTGGTAATAAGGTGACATACTTCGTTGTAGATACCTGGCAGGATGGGAATGTTGCACTGTACCCAAGGCTTGTGTTCTATGACAGGGATTTCAATGGGTGGGAAGAAGTCTTCCTGGAAACATCCTTGCTTGGAGTCATCCCATGCAAAACCCAAGTGCTGTAGGCACATAAAGTGATGCATGAGATTGTGCTCAGTGGGCCAAAGGAAGTTGCCTTTGTGAGCTCTGTCTATGATGTCTCTTTGTTCATTAGTATAGTGTCTGATTGGAATAAATGGTGGAGGATTGGGTAAAAGTATAGGAATAGACACAAGCAGGTCACTGTGTATATCATGCATAATGTGAAAGCATGACAGGAGATCAGCCATAACTGGGTGCACTTTCTTCACTACCAGTTTGTACTTTCTCTTCCTGTACATGGTAACAGTGGAGTCTGAAGAATCAAGAAAAACTGAAGGTGATAGTGTAGATGGAGTGAGATTTGTGGTGTAGAGATGAAAAATGGGAATGGGATTGTTGCAAATAAGCAAGTCTGTGCTCTTGCAACTGCATGCATCATTATTTTTGTGATCTCCCCAATGCTTGGTCAGATCCTCAAATCACAAAAACCCAATACTTCATTTTGGTGAAACTGGAATCAACAGGACCCACATGGCAGCATAGGCACAGTCACTGATGATGCCATGTTAGGATCATGGATTGTGATCATCTGATCCTTGTAACCAAAGTTGCAAATGACACTTTGTGTTAATATGTCAAATGGTTGCCTGAGTAGGATGTCATATGTGGGACTTTGGATGACATGGACTTGCAAATATAGGTCTTTAAATAAAAATGGAACATTACAGGTGTGCTAAGAGCAGCCTATTGGATGGTCTTAGGGAAAGTCTGCTATAACAATACCCCTGGTAACAAGATAGTAGATATGTGTTTGATAAGCATAGTAACTGTTCCTGATGATGATGAAGATGGGGATCAACAAGATAGTGATGAGGATGATTCCACCAATGACTAAACAAGGATCCAGAGTGACGAGTTTAGGATGTCTTAGTGATGCTTTAGAGTGACTTAGAGATCTTAGACTTAGTTCTTAGAGTGAAGTGAGTTTGTAACAAGTTTAGGTCAAGTGCAGTATAGGAGAATCCCTAGATTGTGAAGTTGACAAGACTGGGGTTTAAGACCACCAGTCTTTCAACTACTTACACAAAACCAGAGTCCTAAAGATAGTACAAGTAAATAAGGTTCATGGGTCAACAATGATTGTGCAGCAATCAATGAAGTCACATGACCTAAGATGTGTCCATGAATATAGTAAGTGGCTCAGCCACAAGCATGAAATGAACAAGAGGTAAACAAAGATAAACAAAGGCAAGAAGGGTGAGTCCTTGCTAATTGTATAGTGATAGTCCTTAGCAAGTAAATGTTATAATAAAATAAATAAAGATAAAAAGAGAAAAGGATAAGTCTTTATAGTACTTGGAGCTAAGCTCACACTTAAGTATGTAAATACTTAAGTACTATAAAGAGACAATGAGTCCTTACTATAAGTAGGAGCTAAGCTCACTGCTGTAGTTAATACTACGCTTATAGTAAGTAAAATATAAGAAAAGAAAAAAGAGAAAAAAGGAAAAGAAAACTGTTACAAGGTGCCAAAGCAAGTGCCTTGTAACAGGGTGAGGCCAAGTGACCTGTCAACTTCACCATTCACTGACTGCATATTTAAGACCACACTTGGGTCATAAATTAGGCCAAGCAAATGGCAAACCTCTTCTGACATCATGATCACTTGGCACCCCAGGTCAATGATGCTTTCAATGTGTTGATTGTTGTCAACCAGCAGCAATATGGAATGCAGTGATGCCAACTCTTTTGTGACTATGAGTGAGTCTGGTGGCTGGCCAGGTGGGAACTCATGCAAGTATGCTTCATACAGGTCAGGGATGATGATAGGCTTGCCATGCCAACTAGATGTGACTGCTTCTTTGAATTTGTGTGGCATATTGTGTGCTAGGTGACAAACATTTTTGTTGGAGATGGCCTGAGCATAGCTATCAATGATGTCATTTTCATTGTTGTTGTCCTCCTCCATGTAGTTTGCAGCTGCTGTGGGGATAGGGTTGATGGGAACTTTCTTTGCTGCCATCGCCTCCTGAGCTTGGTAGTGGACTTCTGGGGTGATAGAGTAAAGCTGACAATGAGTGATAGTTATTAGCATTTCCATAGCACATTGGAAGGCTTCTGCTGCATGAGCTTTGTTGTGAATTGGTGGATCCACATGATACACATTGTCAGGTTTTCTCTGTGCAGGTGCAACACATGATGGCATGGGATTAGCAGACACAGGAACAGGAATTGTTGCATCTCAAGCATGGGCATAAGGGTGGATTTGTGGACCATTATTGTTATGAGCTGCTGACTGAGTAGTCTCAGCCTGAGGAGGCATCGACTCCTGAGTCACCTGCAGTACACATGAGTTAGGCTGTTGAGGTGGAGGTACCTCAGATGCATCACAAGAATTGTTGCCAGCCACAAGGTTTTCTTCTGTGTGTTGCTTTTGCATCCTAATGGTAGGCTGGAATGGTACCTGTGCACAATGCAAGTTATACAACTCATGCTCTATATTTGCAATATGCTCATCCTTCAGCAGCTGATACAAGTTGGCACCCTTGTTACTGGAGATGTGGTCATTTGTCACCTGCACATTCAGCATCATCTGACCAGCACTGACATTTCCTGGATTTTGATGATGCTACTTGTTAACACAGTCATGCAACCATCATCCAGTGATGCCTCTAGGCACAAAGATCCCTGTAGGCAGAACAACTTTTCTGTCAGTGTTCTGACTAATTTTACCCTGTGCGATGTAGTCATTGACAACCAAAAATTTTCAAATATAGTGATTCATCTTGCCACAGAAATTACATGCATTACTGTTTTCATGTGGTGGTGCTGTACTTTGCAGCTGTGGACATGTTGCATGTTGGGACTCAAGTGCTCTGGCAATTGCCTGAGCCTGTCAGGACGCATTATTTTTCTTTTCATTTTTACAATTTTCTTTTGTCTTATCACTCAAGATCTATACTACATCTTATCTTATCTGATGAGATCTTTCACGATAATCTATGACTCATTCCTCATTCATCATCGACCATTTATCTTTTACTTATGACACATATTCCCACAGACACTTATAAATACTCTCACGATGACTGTGCAATGCTGCGCATTACTTACAGATCATTCTCACACATGCTGTGCATGACATCATCCTATCCCTATTACTGTATGCTAAGTGCCTGCCCTATGGTGACATCCGTGGTCTGTGCACATAGGCAATTACTATATAACACTGTACTTCGTATTGTACTTGTTCTCTAGCTTAGTACTTCTGAGATATCCACTTCATAGCGAGTTAGTCTCTGATAATACTATCATCCCTTATCCCTTCTCTCTCTCAAGTCCTGTTGTGTGACCTTGCTAGCTGCGTTGGCCTCACAGAGCCCAAGCATCCATGTCCAGTATTCTGGGTGATTCTATTTTAATGTTAGCAGTGGGTGGTGAAGAAGTAGAAGTAGTCATGGATGATGCTGTGCCTGTTGCATGAATCACTAATGTTGTGTTGTGAAGGACATAGCATGCTGCCACCTCTATGTCCTTGAGTGGATATGCATTCTTGCAATCATGCTGTGGCAGGACAATCTGTAAACATAGAGCAATGCATTCCCACAAACTAGGTGGGAAGCCTTCAGCATAGCAGTTACCCTGCTCATATTCTGAGAGTTGCTGGGCACTCCACAGGAAACCCACAATAACTACAAACTGGCAGTGGTAGTCAGCAAAGTCACCTAGTGACTGCATACCCAAGAGTCTATGCTCTTGTATGAGAAAGGATAGATCTGCATGGGTCCACTCCCAAGTGACCTTGGACCCAGGGTATTGTTCATAAATCTCTGCCTTGAAGTCTTTGTATGCCTTAGCAGTATCTTTGTATGTTGGCAGTGTCACCCAGAGATCCTGGACATCTATGTCAACATAGTGTCAAGCATGAATTCTATGCATTTGGTTGTCTTGAATTTGAGTGATATTGAAGTGGAATTCAAGATCTTCAAAATATTGTTGGAGGTTGCAGGGGTGCTTTGGGTCAAATTCCAGTGTGGTTCTGTTGCCTCACACTGGCATTGCATACTGAGTTGCCATTGGCATGATATGGGGTGGAGTACGTGAAAGGGATTGGTGATTGGTTTGGTGGGATGGGGTTGGGGTGATAGTCGAGATCGAAGGTGACAATAAAGCACTGGGCACCAAGAAGAATGATGAGTCTATGGGAGATAAAGCATGTGGGGTAACAATTAGCTCTTCTTCTGTGAGTGGGGAAGGTAGCAAATAATGCAACAGGCCAACAAATTGTTTGAGTTTGTCTCAGAGCACTTCAATTGTTGGTGAGCTTGTATGTCTTTGTGAACAAAGGTTGTAGTGGTGTCTAGACATAATCTTGACTTGTAGTCCCTCACAGTGGGCTCCAATATGATATGTGCTGTGGCAGGGTGAAAGCAGAATCTACAATCACAACCACAACAATTGCTGAGGGGTGCAAATCATAAGATCCTCTAGACACCAAAAGGGGAGAGATTTAGTAGTTTAGTGCAAATAAGGCAATGATGTGATGTGATTGTGTGACAGTGAGGAAAAGTGACAGAAATGCAACACCGTAAGCTCTGCAATGGGAATGATAGATAACATGACACAATGCAATAGAGGCTCAACACAACACAATATAGAATGCAACACAATGCAATGGAGAATGCAATACAATAATAAATGTGACCTATGGGGTACACACACTTTCTTGACTTTGAGATATGTGGAAAGAGGAGTGGAATATGCTTTTCACAATCTCACTCACTTAGATGGGAGAGGTGAAGGCAAATTGTGGGTGGGGGAAATCTGTTCCTTTCTGATGGACAATGCACCATCTAAATACAAGTCTAGCTCCAAGGCTGGAGCACAACAAATCAAAACAGAAAATTTACAATGTAGGGTCAATCATAGGGATATTTGAAATGAGGTGGGGTCTGGACATGAACAAATGAAATATCATACTATAATGGATGAGCAAAATACAAACAGCACCAATTGCACCAATTGCTGACTTCACAACTCATGACTCTATGGACTGCATCTTGGCCTATACAGCTTATCAATCCTGCTCCTTGTTGGCTGAACCCAGTCCTA
This sequence comes from Albatrellus ellisii, assembly GCA_003314395.1. Lineage (NCBI taxonomy): Eukaryota > Fungi > Basidiomycota > Agaricomycetes > Russulales > Albatrellaceae > Albatrellus > Albatrellus ellisii. The sequence continues at coordinate 44,207 of QLPN01001796.1, read as the reverse complement.
TAGTCTGATGCCCAGACAAATGTGCAGCTGCAGATGATTGTCATGTGCAGTGCATTAATGTTGCTGTGTTCACCTGATGTCACTGATGGTCATTTTCTGGCATTATGTGCACATGATGCTCATCAATGGGAGATGTGTGAGGGTAATGAGGCTGTGGGCAATGCTTTCATGTATGTGATGAAACTTAATGTCCATGTACTTAGTGCCCCTGCCAATGATGGGGTTATTGGCAAGGTTGATAGACCCCTTGTTATCCCCAAAGATTGTGAGCAGAAGTGGGAAGGGAATACCCAACTCCTTGGTGAGGAACATGTACCACATGGCCTGTTCTGCCATTTGAGACAGCACAACATACTCAGCCATGGTCGATGAAAGGGAGATGATGCACTGGCAGTGAGATGACCACATGATGGTGCTGCTGCATAGGAAGAAAACATGCATGCCTGTAGATCAATGATCAGCCAGGGAGGATACCCAGTCAGAGTCCAAGTGCACCATGGTAGAGGTGCCATGTGTGCTGTTGTACAAAAGTCTGAGGGTTAGGGTGCCCATAAGGTACCACAAGACATGCTTGGCAGCAGCCATTAGCAGGACTCCTCTTTCTCACCTTTGTTTATCTTTGTTTACATCTTGTTCATTTTGCATTTGTGGCTGAGCCACTTACTATATTCACAGACACATCTTAAGTCATGTGACATTGTTGATTGCTGCACAATCATCATTGATCCATGAACCTCATTTACTTGTACTATCTTTAGCACTCTGGTTTTGTATAAATAGTTGAAAGACTGGCAGTCTGAAACCCCAGTCTTGTCAACTTTGCAATCTAGGGATTCTCCTATACTGCGCTTGACCTAAGCTTGTTACAAACTCACTTCACTCTAAAGAACTAAGTCTAAGATCTCTAAGTCACTCTAAGCATCACTAAAGACATCCTTAAACTCATCACTCTGGATCCTCATTTAGTCATTGGTGGTATCATCCTCATCACTATCTTGTTGATCCCTCTCTTCATTGTCATCAGGAACAGTTATCATGCTTATCAAGTGCGTATCCAGTACCTTGTTACCAGGGGTATTGTTATAGCAGACCTACCCTAAGACTATCCAATAGGCTGCTCTTAGCACACACAGACCAGTGCAGTACTCTAGTACAGGTAAGTACAACCATGACCACATGCACAGCATGCATGGAATAGCCCTGTCTAGACCAGAAGAGACAGGAAGTGAATGATTAGATATGATGATCAGTGATAAGATGAAAAGATATGATCAGCATATCTAATCAGATCAAGATAAACAGTAAAGAAAGTAAAAATAGTAAAGGAGTAAATGCATCATAAAACAGCACCTGACAACTGCATAGTCAAAAGTTGATTGATACTCAAATCTCCTTGGCTATACCAAATCATTGCTATGGATGTATTGCTCCTCACAGTGGTTTGGCTGTCAAAAACTCTATTTCAATCAGAGCTGGAGTAATTGACTCAGACTATTGTGGTCCTCTCAAAATACTTCTTGTAAACAATGGAAATGACACATTCCTTGTCAAAGAGCAAGATCATATTGCACAATTAATCCTTGAAAATATCTTGTTGGCTACTGCAACAGAGGTCAAATCATTGGATGACACAACAAGAGGAGTTGAAGGTCTTGGATCCACAGGAAGTTAGCAGTTCATCAGGTCATCTCACCCCTAACAGGGGGGTATTGTCAGAACACTCTATTTTTCTCCTTATTTTACAATCTCTTTTGATCCTATCACTTGAGATCTACTATACATCCATTATCATACTATATCTCTCATGATACTACTATAACTCATTTCCCTCTTGTCATCAGGCCAATTACTATACAATATGACATAACTCTCTCACAGTCACTTATATATCCTCTCACACATGCTGTGTATCCTGACTGATGCTGTGTATCTATAATATCATACTTACTGTGCCTCCTACTTTAGTTGCCTGCCCTACAGTGACATACATGGTCTGTGCACCAAGGCATTTACTATTTATACTGTACTCCATAGTGTACTTGTTCTTTAGCTTAGTACTTCTGAGATATCTGCTACATAGTGAGTTAGTCTCTGGAATACTATCATCCCTTGTTCTATTCCTCTTTAAGTGCTTTGTGTGACCTCACTATTGCATCAGCCTCACAGACAAGCCATCACCAGACAACAAGCCCACAACCTGACTTATCCCTGGCCTCCTTTAGAGGACTTTGATGGGGAGCTGCCTTGGAACAAGGCCAAGGGATGAGAGAACTCAGCCAAGGAGAAGGGGATGAACCAGCTGTGGGGTCTATTCACAAGTATACTAGCCAACTTATCATATGAAGGAACATACACAGACCAGGTGCAGTAACTAAGGGCAGGTCAAGTAAGTAGAATGTGCAGCAAGCATGAGAACATGCACAGCATGTGTAGGAACCTCCCTGAAAAGCCTGTAATGACAGTAAGTAAGATAGCAGATTAGATATGATCAAGATGAGATCAGATGAGGGATTGTATCTAATCTTATCTAAAGAAAAACAATAAAAGAAATAAGAAAATAACAGTAGGGGATAAAGCCAGCAATAGGAGTCTGACACCTGAGAGATAAGAGGAGCATATAGAGATAGATGATTATGCAATGAATATATGACAAAATGTGTGACAAAAGAGAGACTAAGAAGGAGGCACTGTCAGAGGAGAGTGGAAAGAGCAGATGAGAGCCTCACCTCAGCAACAGACAAAAGTACTGAGGTTTGGGACAAGAGGGGGAAGATATAGTAGGACAACAGTGGAGTTGGATAGGAGTCCTAACCATAAGAACAAAAGAGACCCTAGAAGGGGAACAATGTGGGTCAGGTAAATTAACCCAGTAGAAGAGACATAAGATAATATGAATTCATAGATATGTCAAATGGCAGAGGTCATGAAGAACTGGAGATGTGAGTGAGTATGTGACAAAAGTGTGACAAAAGAGCAATAAAGGAGCAACTAGTATCCATATGCACAGTGTCCTGTGAGGTAAATGGCCAAGAAAAACTGACAATATGTCTCTGTCTTCTCACAAACACTGCACATTCTTACTGATGCTGTGTAATACTGTGCCTTGCTTACTGGTCCTTATCTGAGGGTTATTAGCTATTGGTAGATAAGTGTTCAGCACCCATCTACAATACTATACTGGCCCTAAAGATGAATACAATGTATACTGTACTTCTGTAGCATGGTATTTCCTCAGCTTTATATATCTGAGATATCTGCTATTGCACATTAGTCTCTAAGTATAATCACTCTCTTCCCTTTTCCTTTCAAACTCTTGTGAAGCAGTGTGGCTTCACTATAGTGTGCAACTCACAACCACAAGCTCAATGTGCATGCATGCCCCATGGTTTTCATTGGCTATAAGTCAGGCACTGTTGGATGGGTCTTCTGGGATCAGACACTTCACAAACAGGTGGTGAGTTGTGACACTGAGTTCTGGGAACTTACCTTTCCCTCATGTGATTCTGCAACTCCTCTCTCTGTCCTTGAACTCATTCCTCCTACTGCTGCCATGCCTCCAGCTGCCAACTTGGATTCAGATGATGATGACAGTGGTGGCACTGGTCCTGGCACTCCCCCACCTCCTGCACCATCTGTTCCACCTCTGCCCCCTGGCTCCTCTGCTGCCCTGGTAGATGCCATTTTTACAGCCTCACCACCTCCAATGGCTCCAGTTTTTCCCACCAACCCAGTCATGCCTCCATCTGCTCTAGTGCCACCCATCACTTTTCATGTCTATCATACTCATCATGCCCTTCTTGTTTCCCTCATTGAGCCCCCTCAGTGGTTTGGCCAGCCCCACTACTCTTCAGGTCAGCAGCAAGCCCAGGTGGAACTCCTTGACATGGATGGCCCCATCCTCTGTCCCCAGCATGCCCCACTGCATCCCACTTGCTTTGCAGACAGTGTGTATGGTGACAATCCTTTCACTGATGTTCTGTGCAACTCAGCATCCCCTGCTGCTCCAAGTGAGGGGGGATCTGATGATGAGAACAATGCTGAGGACATTTTTTCCATGCCACAGCCTGACATGTCCTCCACCTCACTCTCCACACTACTCACTCACACCATCCAGCACAACCCACTCACACTGTGACATGCCCTATCTAGTCCTGACACTGACTTCTGGCATTCAGCCTGCCTCAAGGAGTTCAGGATGTTGTACATGCTTGGTACCTGGGACCTAGCCAATCTCCCAGCAGGCCAGAATGTCATTTCAAACAAGTGGGTCTTTAGGCACAAGGCAGATGGTTGTCAAGGGCTTCACTTAGAAGGATGGGATCAACTACTCCAAAACTCTCTCACACATCATCCACTTCAAGCCCCTGTGCATACTCCTCACCCTTGCCATACTAGAGAACTGGGTGGTGCATTCAATGGACATCAAGTCAGCATTCCTCAATGGTGACCTGGATGAGGACATCTACATGGAGCAGCTGTTGATTTTTTCATTACCTTATGATGCTGATCACACTGTTTACTTATTAAGTATACTTATCTCTATCTCATCTTATTGGTATTTCTTTTCTCTTTATAGTTTGAGCTCCTCTTATACTCTATCTTGCTCTTACTATATCTTCTTTACCTTGTCTTTGTCTCACCTCAGCACTTCTGCATGTGCTGAGGTGAGTATCTCTTCTGACATACCTGCTCTATGCAGCTCTCTCTTTTGTCTGTGTACCCTCTACCCTCTGGTACACATCTTCTCTATCTTACAGGCCTCATCTATCTCTCTAGGCCTTATCTATCACTCTAGTCATGTGTGGCATCTGGACTATGGTCCTCTTCTGGATTTATCTACATCTTGGCCTGTAAAGCCACTTCTGTCTCCAAACAAGTCTATTTACAGTTTGTGACACTGCCTGTCTTTCAACAGTCACATGATACATGTCCATGTTTTTGGCATGCAAAACACCTGCCAGAATCAAGATGTCTACATTCTTCAGGGGTAAGCTTGGCAACATGCAGCACAATTATGCAGTTGATGTCCATTGTCAGACTCCTACCGCTGACTTTATTCCCTACCGTTATATTATCTTTTCTTTACTTTCTTTTATGTTTCTCTTTAGATCATCTGATAAGATAAGATCTTCATCTTATCTTTTATCTCATCTTATTAGATATCTTACTTACTGTCGTTACGGTCATCTCGGGGATCGTTCCCACAGATGCTGCGCATCTGTCAGCCGTACTCCCACACTTGCTGCACCTCTAGTTACTGTTGACCTGCCCTTCAGTACTGCGCCTGGT
>QLPN01001796.1:0-38787 GCA_003314395.1 Albatrellus ellisii | reverse complement strand
GCAGCTCCCGGTAAGCCTCTCCAAAGGAGAGCAGGGATAAGTCGGGTCCCGGTTGGTCTCGCGCTACAGGCGTCGCCGTAGGCTTGACGGATCCTGACATCCATTGCATCAGGATTGCATGGTGCACATGGACTAGAAAAAAAGGAAGTGGTTGTACCTGCGTAGGTCTTGTGTGTGCAGATTCAACTATCAAATTGAGAAGCCATCTTTGCCCAGTCTTCTAGGGTAGTGGGATGGTTGACATCATGTAGATTCAATCTACAATATTCCAATTTAAGCCTAATTGAAAGAATGCAATTAATGCATTGTCATCTTTCAGTTCAGTGTCAGCTGCAAGGATTCAGAATTTCACTATGTACACATCCACAGAGAATTGCTTCTGCTTGAAATTTTGTAACTCCATGGTGGCACAAATTTTGCACTATGTGTCTTTGAATGCTAAGTCAAGACCTTGTTGAAATTGCATATACATAGGGCAAACAATGGGGTTAAATTTGTCTTCAATGTTGTGGTTATGCCAAGCTAGTGTGGTTCCTGTCTGCATGAAAGACAAGATGCACATGATGCATTTTGTCAGTTTTGCTCTTTACCTCAGGACACTGAACATATCCCTTACATACTAAGTATGTCTCTTTATACATCTTATCTTATCACTGTGGGAAAATGGGCAGACCAGAGAAGGGGCAATAGACCATTTGATAATAAAGGTAGGCCTCCAGGCCTTTGATGAGATAGAGCCCAGATGTTAGGACATACTTATTTTTCTGTACATTTTACAATTTCTTTTAATCTTATTGCTCAAAATCTGTACTATATATCCTATCTCAATCTTATCAGATCTTTCACAATTACTCATGACTTTTCTCTGATTCATCATTGGGCTGATTACTGTACTTATATGACTACAATTCCCACATTACATTACATTACATTACAAAGCATCTCACAGATGCTGCACATCTTACTTCCATATGCCTACCCTATAGTGACAGCACATGGTCTGTGCACTGACTCCATTACTATATATAGTGTACTTGTATGTAGATAACTCTTCAGCTTTATACATCTGAGATATCCACTATACAGCACAATCTAAGTCTTAGTTGCATTGTCTCTCTCCATCTTCTTCCTCCTCTTACTCTTGTGACCTCACTGTTCAGCATCAGCCTCACATATATGAAAAAATGAAGAGTGATGAAGGTCCTCTGTCAAGCCCAGAGGTGTTGAGGAAGTTATTGGTGTTATCTACCCTCCAGGTTTGTCATCCTAGATATTCAAGAGTGTGACCCCTAAAGACAACAGTGTTTCATTGAGGGGAGAACATGAATTCTGGATGAAGGATAGTAGAGATAGGAGGAGCCACAGTGACAGCTACAAGTTGAGTAAATGTAGCTTAGTCTAGTGTAATGGTGTTGAATATCTATCTCTACATATGACACTGAGCCTTCTTTATCTCTTGTCTCATCTTTATCTTACCTGTATCTCATCTCATCTTATCTTATCTGTGCCCCTCCCTTCTTCTTTTGGATACATCTGTTACAGGGCACTTGCTTAGGCACCTTGTAATGGACTTGTTTTTTCTTTCCTTTTTCTTTCTCTTCTATTTCACTTACTATAAGTGTAGTATTAGCTACAGTTGTTAAGCTTAGCTCCAACTTATAGTAAGAACTCTATCTTTTCTACTTTATAGTACTACAGTATTTATATACTGTGCTGTGAGTTTTATTCCAAGTACTATAAAGCTTCTTTATCTTTTATCTTCCTTTATTTATTTACATTTACTTGCTAAGGACTATCACTATACAATTAGCAAGGACTCATCATATCTCATCTCTGTTTACCTTTGTTTATCTCTCATTTATTTTGCACTTGTGGCTACATTTACTTTAGCTTACTATGGATGCAACTTGGTCACTGTAAGACCAGAGTCCTACATTACCACTGATGTGGGACTGGGCACACTCGACTTAAGGATCAACCATAAGAAGAGGAAATCCAGCCATAACAAGCTGGGGTCTATACTAGCAGACCCTATATACTATCTAGAATGGCACACAGACCAGCACAGTAATCTAGGGCAGGACTATGGAAAGTATAGTATGCAGTAAGTATGGTACCATGCAGCTACTTCATGGTATGGCCTCATAGTCTAGATCTAAAGAATGTAAGTAGATAAGGATTAGATATGATCAAAAGAGATGAAGAGATAAGGTGATCATATCTAATCACAATCAAAGGAAAACAGTAAAAGATAAGTAAAAAGAATAAAGGGATAAAATGCTCCATAAATGAAGCATGACAGTTACATGATCTTGTTGATTGCTGTGCAATCATCATTGATCAGTAAACCTTACTTACATTTACTATTCTTAGAACTTCAGATTTATATAAATAGTTGAAAGCCTGGTGGTCTTAAACCCCAGTCTTGTCAATTTCACAATCTAGGGATTCACCTTGACCTAAGCTCACTACAATCTCACTTCATCCTCTAGGAACTAAGTCTAAGATCTCTAAGTCACTCTAAGTGTCACTAAGACATCCTAAACTTGTCACTCTGGATCCTCATTTAGTCATCAGCAGTATTATCCTCATCACTATCTTGTTGATCCCACTCTTTATCATCATCAGGAACATTTACTACACTTATCAAGCACATAGCAACTACCTTGTTTCCAGGGGTATAGATAGTTATTGCAAACCTTCCCTAAGACCATCCAATAGGCCACTCTTAGCAGCATCTTTGTCTCCACATTTGTAGCTCCTCTCTAACTCTATTGTATCTTTACTATATCTTCTTCCCCTTATTGTCTCCACCTCAGCTTTCTACTCAGTAGCTGAGATGAGTATCTTCCTACTATACCTCTATATCTTCTTCTGACTTACCTACACCTTGCTCTAGCATATCTCTTTCTGTGCCCTCATCATCTGGTGCCCTCATCTTCCTCTTTGCTAGGTACAGTCCCTCTTCATCTATAGCTTTCTACTCAGTAGCTGAGCATATCTCTTTCTGCACCCTCATCATCTGGTGCCCTCATCTTCCTCTTTGCTGGCTCTCCCCTCTCCCTTATCTGTTGTTTCCCCAACATGTGGGGCCACACTTTCATCATGGACCTAGCAGTCCTCATCTTGTTCACAATCATCATCCCCTGTCTCCATCTGTGCTCACAAATGGTTTAGTATGCCAAGTGGGCAGCTATAACCATTTGGGTTCAGGTGAGAGACTCAATGTGTAGCACACCATTGAGAGAGAAACAGAGTGAGATTTGATAAGCAGGAAAGGCACCAAATGGGCACATAGGATACAAGTAGCATAGACTACAAGAGACTAAGCTGGATTGTAAGTATGCCATCCTACTGAAACAAATATAGTACAGTATGTGTAAGTGCTGCAGAAAGGAAAGTTCTAGAGTAACTATACCATTGGATAGTAAGTATAGATGCTGTGGCACAGTTACTCTAGTAGATGTAGGAAGAGGGATGAAAAGAAAATTGTAACAGGTAGTGTTGACAGATCCAGATACATCAGCATTGCTGGGCAGTGCTACTCAAATCATCATCAGGCTGCTATCCAAGAACATTGTCAATATGTCTTGTCTTCTGTGTCATGAGACTGGCTTTCTGCACCAGACTGGGTGGGAAGCAAGGTGTATCTCCCAGCCAACGTGCACCCCTGTTGGTGCAAGTGAGGCTGGATTAAAAAGTACAGCGACTGGTTGGGTGGCACACTAGAGTGAAGTGAAGAGGCACACATCTAGATCATTTGCACAGGACTTATTCCTGTTGCTATATTGCAGCGACGGGACCGTTCATGATGAGTTTAGCCCAAAGACTTGCTCCTGAACTGTTTACTATTCCTGAGGCATCTGTTCCCCGATACACTGTACAGAATGTCGTCTGCGCTACCCGCGTGTGACAAGACTAGGGCACTACGATGAGAAAATGAGGCTGAGCGATGCTACTTGACTCGCTCCTGATTGGGATGCGGCATCTTGTGAATGAGTCAGGGCTTTCAGCCGCAATTCTGTGCAGTGGGAATCTATCTTGCCATTCTTTCACCCTTGTTGCTCTCTACTGCTGAGTACCTTATGTAGTCACTCATTCTAGTCCATGTGGGAAGTGGGCTGACAAACATTAATTCGATGATCCAGACATGAAGACAAGCATACAGAACAAGAATGAAATTGCTTGTAGTGTTCTTTATCACACTGTGCGTGCGACTGGCCGCGAGTACGTTGTAGATCGATAAAAACATTTATGATTTTTTTGTGATCTCTGGCATACATTGCAACATCCGACCTGCAAAGTCCACCGCGACTCACCGCCTCTGCGACTCATCATTCCTCCAGGCACTACGACAAGACGAGAACAAAAGAACAAGGGCCGACTCAAGATATACGTTGCCCATCCTGCAACCCTCAAATCTTGGCGCTGCTCGTAACGCGCCCACGCCCCGGACCCCCGCGTCCCCGGAAGTTACCACGGGCATCGACACTATTTACTGATCCACCGCCACGAGGCCGGCTGACAGGGCGCTCTCCGCGTTCCTTGCGAGTCTCGACGATGATGCGAATCTGCGACCCCTCGCTGACGTCGATATGAATACCGCCCTCACCACCATGCGCAACGGGTAACGAAGCTACAATCGCGCGCTTCGCCGCGTCGACAGTTGTGAATTCCAAGAACGCACAGGCTTTGCTTCGCACAATTTCAAGCTCCTTGATCGGCCCGAATCGCGAGGTCAGTGTCTGCTTCAAGGCTTGATCTGACACACTCTCTTGCACGCTCTGCAATGATCGAAACCCATCAGCGTCCGCTCCATTAGTAAGACTTCTCAGCATATTTAGGAAACATACCTTGACGAAACAAAGTGCAGTTGGGGCGCTTTGCGCGGCAACATATGCAGGGTGTGGCTCGCGTGGCTCGCGTTGCGAGTGCAGACGAACAGGAGGACCGTGATGAGCTGCAGGAGTCTGCGAACCACTACCAACAGGAGACGACGAGCTAGCAGCAGGCGCTTCACTTGTGCCTCGCGACTCCTGCGCAACAGCCGCTCCCCATTTTCTAGGGTTTGCCGCAGCTAAATTAGCCCATGTTTTTGGCGGGGGATCCGGTTTCGATGCCGCCTGCGCTGACTCTTGAGTAGATTTCGATGGCTGTGCTACAGCAGACGCAGGCGCCGCCAGTGGTTGGATTGATGGTGCTGACGTGGCGGGAGAAGCAGCAACTAACAGAGCAGGAGATGCGGCAAGCAGAGGGGATTCAATAGCTGGCGTGGTGGGTGTAGGGCTGCGAGGCGTCTCAGAAACTGGAGCGCCAGGATCGGAGGTAGGCTCTACTTCATTGGTTTCGGTTTGCGCGTGTCCGTTCAACTGTAGCGACGCAGATTCATCAGCATCCTGTTCAGAAGGAGGCGCAGACTCTTCTGAAAAGACTGCTACAGAAGCAACCGCAGGAGAGGAAGTTGCGGAAGTTGGCTCATTTGACGCGGGCGCTAACGAAGGCGCCGGCATGGGGTCGAGAACTGGCGCAACAGCAGCAGCAGCAGTAGTAGTAGGTGACTCTGGAGCAACAGCAGGAGCCTCAGCATCACTGTCACTGTCGACAGTCTCCTCCTTAAGAAATCGGAAGATATCGTTAAGAACGAAGTAGCCGTTGGGCTGTTCAGCGAGGAAGAAGGTCTGGACGAACTTGCGCCAAGGCTCTCCACGGTTTGACATCTCACCAATGACTTGGATGATAATGCCACCATTAGCAGAAGACTGTGCGTCCACGGAATGAATGAAGACCTTGCAGTCTTCGAAGCCGATGGAAGTGATTTTGTTGTGAATTTCCTGTTGGAAGTTAGCAATGTAAGGATAGATGAACAAGAAAAGAAAACCTACTTGCTGACCGAAACACGGCTTGCCATCTTCGCCTTCAGTGCCATGAATGAATGTGGAGGATTTCGTATAGAAACAATGGAGGCGATTGGGATGTTTATTTACAAAGGTGTAGTATTGCGGCACAAACTGCCATCCGACTTCAGAAGGAATGACGTTGTGGTGAATATTGTCAGAGGGAGCAGCATTGGTATTCGTCATTATGATTGAGGATGCTGAAAAGTGGGATTGCGTGAGCGTGGAGAACAAGATGCAGAAAGCTAGATGACATGATACGGACCGAGATGTTGGAAAGAAGGAAATGCGTGCGTGGATAAATCTAAGATAGATTGATACAACGGCGAAGAGGGGAGAGTAAGGGAGACCAAGGACGGCAAGAGTGAAAGCAAAGTGCAAGGAGCAGCACGCCAATTAAAAATCCTCACGGACTCAAACTTTCTCCCCTCCGCCACATACGGCAACTCCCGAGTCTGACTCAGCGTATCACTCGAGCCATTTCGCCCTTACTCGAAGTGGCGCTGCTTGCTTGTGATTACCCTCCTAGATATCCCAATCAAACACGTCTTGAATTTCAAAACTGGTACATAGACATTGTTGAGGTACATGTAACAGTAAGAAGTGGTATTGGACAATGTAGACATACCTACACCATACTATATAAGATGGACAATCATACCACAACTACTCAGATGTCTTTCACTATGTCTGAGTAAGTACTTTACTTCTTTCCATCTTCACCCACTCTCATGACCTCTCTGTGGCAGTCTCTTACTGCCTGGTGTTGCCTTACTGCACTCACCTTTCTTACACCATGCTGCAGGTCTACTACCTGCTCTTCCCTCATTCGGGGATATGATGTCTCTTGCAACAACAATTATAGTGACCCTCATTTCCTGCTCATACCTGCATGCACAATGTGTGATGGTGTGGGATTAGCAGACACAGGCATGGGAATTGTTGCATCTCGAGCCTGGGCAAAGGGGTGAATGGGTGGACCATTATTGTTACAGGCTGCTGACTGAGTAGTCTCAGCATGAGGAGGCATCGACTCCCGCATCACCTGCAGTGTGTGTGAGTTAGACTGACAAGGCAGAGGTACCTCAGGTGCATCATGATGTTATGAGGCACTTGCTTTGGCACCTCATAATGTGTTGGTTTTTTCTTTTTCTTTTTCTTTTCTTTTACTTACTAGTAAAGTGTAGTATTATTTACTACAAGTGTGAGCTTAGCTCCACTTTACTTAGTAAGGACTCTCTTTTCTTTTCTCTTTTATAGTACTTAAGTATTTACATACTTAAGTGTGAGCTTAGGTTCTTATTTACCTTTATTTTGTCTCATGTTCATTTCATGCTTGTGGCTGAGCCACTTATATCACATGGATGTGCTTTACTGCGCTTTACTGCACAATACCATTTACTTACTGCACATTACTGCACAACTTTACTATACTTAGATCTCCAGTTTGTATAAATAGTTGACAGACTGGTGGTCTTAAACCCCAGTCTTGTCAACTTCGCAATCTAGGGATTCTCCTTCACTGCGCTTGACCTAAGCTCGCTACAAACACTTGCTTCACTCAGAACTAAGTCTAAGATCTCTAAAGTCATTCTAAAAACATCACTAAGACATCCTATACTCATCATCCTGGATCCTCATATAGTCATTGGTGGAATCATCCTCATCACTATCTCATTGATCCCGATCTTCATCATCATCCAGAACTTCTATTACATCTATCAAGCATGTATCTAAACTCTTGTTATCAGGAGAGTTATTATAGACATTCCCTAAGACCGTCCAATAGGCCGCTCTTAGCACATGAGAGTTGTTGCCTGATGCAGAATTCTCTTCTGCATGCTGCCTTTGTGTCCTGATGGTAGGCTGGAAGGGTACTTGTGCACAATGCAAGTTATACAACTCACATTCAAGATTTACGATGTGCTCATCCTTTAACAGCTGATATGAACTGGCACCCTTGTTATCAAAATCACAGCCATTCATCACCTGCACATTTAGCATCATTTTACCAGCACTGACATTTCCTGGATTTTGGCAGTGCCACTCATTGGCACAGTCATGCAACCATCTTCCAGTGATGCCCCTAGGCACAAAGATTCCTGTCAGTAGAACAACCTTTCCATCAGTGTTACGGCTAATTTTACCCTGCACAATGTAGTCATTGACAACCAAGCATTCATGAATATAGTGATTCATCTCACCACAGAAATTGCACACATTACCATTTTCACATGGTGGTGTGGTCCCTTGTTGTTGTGGACGTGTCATGCATTGGGACTTGAGCACTCTGGTGATCACCTAAGCCCAAGCATCCATATCCAGTACTCTGTGCAGTTCTATTTTAATGTTAGTAGTGGGCAGTGAAGTAGTAGAAGTAGTCACAGATGGCATCAGGCCTGTCACATGTATCACCAATGTCGTGTCATGAAGCACATAGCACGCTGCTGCCTCTATGTCCTTGAGTGGATACAAATTTTCACAATCATGTTGCAGTAGGACTATCTGTAAACATAGAGTGATGCATTCCCACAGACCATGTGGGAAGCCTTCAGCATAGCAGTTACCCTGCTCATATTCTGAGAGTCACTGGGCACTCCACAGGAAACCCACAATGACTACAAACTGGTGGTGGTAGTCAGCAAAGTCACCTAGCAACTGCATACCCAAGAGTCTATGTTCTTGTATGAGGAATGATAAATCTGTGTGGGTCCACTTCTGAGTGACTTCAGACCCAGGGTATTGTTCATAGATCTCTGCTTTGAAGTCTTCATATGTTTTAGCAGTATCTTTATATGTCAGCAGCATTGCCCAGAGGTCCTGGACATCTACATTGACATAGTGTCATGCATGAATTTTATGTGTTTGATTATCTTGAATTTGCATGAGATCGAAGTGGAATTTGAGATCTTCAAAATATTGTCTGAGATCGCAAGGGTGCTTTGGGTCAAATTTCAGTGTGGTTCTTGTTGATGACAGGCCATGTGCAGAGGAGAACTAAGAGAGTTCTTGTTTGTACATGTTGTACCTTTACAGTATATATAGTAAAGTATGTATGAGTGTTTGTATATGTGTGAGCGTATGTTCAGTATAATCAAAAAGAGGGAGGAGGATGTTAGTCATCATCAGCACATCATCAACAGTTCTGTCACCTTGTGTGGGCATCACATACTGATTTGCCATTGGTGTGATATGGGGTGGGGTATGTGAGTTAGATTGGTGATTGGTTTGGTGAGATGGGGTCAGGGTGATAGTCAAGATCAAAGGTGATGATAAAGTGCTGGGCACTGAGAAGAATGATGAGTCTACAGGAGATGAAGTGTGTGGGGTTATGATTAGTCTTCTTCTGTGAGTGGGGAATGTGTAGAAGGTGGAGAATAATGTGATGGGCTGATGAATTGTTCAAGTTCATCTCATAGCACTTCAATTGTTGATGAGCTTGTGCATCTTCATGAACAAAGGTTGTAGTGGTGTCTAGATGTAATCTTGACTTGCAGCCCCTCACAGTGGGCTCCAATATGATGTGTACTGTGGGCATATAGGAATCTACAATCACAACCACAGTATATGCTGAAGGGTGCAAGTCATAAGATCCCCCAGACACCAATAGAAAGAGAATTAGTAGATTAGGGTGAGAGACACGATAATGCGATGTGACCAGGCAACAATACAGAGATATGACAGAAACATGGCATGACAATGGCAATGATGGAGACCTGAAATGCAACGCAATGCAATGGAGAACACAATGGAGAACACAACAGAGAACACAATGCAATAGAGAATGCAATGGAGAATGCAACACAATAGAGAACACAACAGAGAACATGATAGACACTCAGTGAAATTGATAACATGACTTACATGGTGCACACTTTTGCTTTGAGACTTGGATGGGAGAGGGGAAAACAAATTGTGGGCAGGGGAAATCTGATCTTTTCTGACAGATGATGCACTATCTAAATACAAGTCTAGCTCCAAGGCTGGAGTACAACAAAACACAACAGAAAATTTATGGTGCAGGGTCAATCATAAAGTGAAGATGGAGTCTGGGTGCTATATGGATGAGTGAAATAGGAAAGGTGTCGATCACACCAATTGCTGACTTCATGACTCATGACTCCATGGACCGCATCTTGGCCTGTACAGCTCATCGATCCTGATCCTCATCAGCTGACCCATCCTATAGTCTGATGCCTAAACAAATGTGTGATTGATGTGGCTACAACTGATTGTCATGTGTGGTGTGTTTATATCACTGTGCTCACCTGGCTGATTGTCATGTGCTGTGTGTTTGTATCACTGTGTTTGCCTGATGTCACTGATGGTCATTTTCTGGCTTTATGTGTGCATGATGCTCATCAACACGAATAGTGGGAGATGAGACAGAGTGAAGGGCAATGGGGACTTGAAGGTTGATCCAGTATGTACCATTCTGAAGTCTACTGATGCTGAGCAATCGTCCCATATGAGAGATGGAGCAGGTTTCTTCCTTGAAGACAACATGAAAGCCAAGACTGGTGAGCTTGCTTATGGAAAGAAATTGCCCTGACACTCCCAGTACATGAAGGACATTGGAAAGTGACAAGGAGACTTCAGACTGGTCAGGTAGCACATGGTGACATCCACAAGAACCTTTCCTGAGGCAAGGTGTAGAGGCTCCATATGAGACCAGAGTCTGCATATATCCCTGAAGTCGGGAGACTGGGCGCACTCAACTAAAGATCACTCAATAGAAGAGGAAATCCAGCCATAACTAGCTGGAGTATATTCACTATACTACAGCTATCTATATACTCTAAGAGATTGCACACGGACCAGGTGCAGTACTCTAGGGCAGATGCTACAGTACAATACTGCAGTTGTGAGGCTGACACTTTGTTGAAGCTGAACAACTGAAAGAGACTAAAACAAAAGGACAATCGCACTTCAACTAGCGGATATCCCAGATGATCAGAACTGGGGAATAAACCACTAGGAGTCCTATGTATATATAGTACCCTGAAGCATGCACAGACCATGCAGTACAGTATAGGGCCAGAGAATGAGAAAGTAAAGTAATGATGTCATATCTAATAATAGAGGGGATGCATCAGTGCTGACTGAGGCTCCACAGCAAGTGTGAGAAGGATTGGTGAGCATGCGCAGTAAGTGTGAGAAAAGGAGTCATAACTAAAGATAGAACAGGCCAATTAGAGATCGGATGACATATGCGTCATTGGCCGATAAAGATGAAGAGAAAGAGTATGTGACTGTGAGAATCACTTCAATAGATCAGGAGCAATTGTAAGATCTATGATGATATTGTCATAAGAAAATAGAGAAAAATGAAGAGAAAAATAGGGAGAATAATAGCAGCCTGACAGCAGTAAGCTATGGAACATGCCAAAGGCACATGCTATGACCTCATAGTCTAGAATGTAGTGACAGTAAGTGAGATATGATAAGATCTGATGAGATAACAGAAAGATAAGATCATATCTAATCATATCATCAAGAGAAACATAAAAGGAAATGAAAAGAAATAAAAGGATAAATGCACCAAATAATGGTGCCTGACACTCCATTCCCAATGGTTACACTCCAAATTGTTTTGACATATGAATCAAGGTCCGCTTGATGAGGCATGATGTGGTCCATACAACCAGAATCCAGCATCCAGGCATTGTTACGAGGCACTTGCTTTGGCACCTTGTAATGGACATGAATTTCTTTTTTTTCTTTTTCTTTTCTTATCTTACTTACAAGTAAAGTGTAGTATTATTACTACAAGTGTGAGCTTAGCTCCACTTTACTTAGTAAGGACTTATCTTTCTTTTCTCTCTTATAGTACTTAAGTATTTACATACTTAAGTGTGAGCATAGCTCCAAGTACTATAACAGACTTATCTTTTCTTTTATCCTTCTTTATTTATTACAATATTTACTTGCTAAGGACTACTACTATACAATTAGCAAGGGCTTTCTCTTTTCATCTTTATTTACCTTTGGTTATCTCATGTTCATTACATGCTTGTGGCTGAGCCACTTATATCACATGGACGCATCTTTACTGCACTTTACTGCGCATTATCATTTACTTACTGTGCTTTACTGCGCAACTTTACTATAGTTAGATCGCTGGTTTGTATAAATAGTTGACAGACTGGCAGTCTTAAACCCCAGTCTTGTCAACTTCACAATCTAGGGATTTACCTTTACTGCACTTGATCTAAGCTCGCCACTACACTCACTTCACTCTTAAGAACCAAGTCTAAGATCTCTAAGTCATTTTAAACATCACTAAGATATCCTATACTTGTCATCCTGGATCCTTGTATAATCATTGGCAGAATCATCCTCATCACTATCTCATTAATCCCAATCTTCATCATCATCCAGAACTTCTATTACATCTATCAAGCATGTATTCAAACTCTGGTTACCAGGGGTATTATTATAGACCTTCCCTAAGACCATCCAATAGGCCACTCTTAGCAGGAATCAGTCCCTCCAACATAGTAACACATGTCAAATACAGAAGCAGAAGTAGCTGATGACATGGTGTTAAGGCTAGGTGCAGTATCAAGAGTGTCTTTTTCCTTATCCTTCTTCTGTTTATCAATCCTTGCTTTTACATCCACCAGCATACCATGCAGAGCCCAACAGCTTTCCACTGTATGATTTCTCCACTTACAATAAGTGCAGAACTTCCTGCCATGCTGATTTGGTGTATGGGAGGAGTGAAAGGTGGAAAGAGCTGACTGCTGCTTCAATTGTGCTTCCTCATCTAGGATCCTGCTGCAAATGGTGGAGAGATTGAGCATCTCAACATCAGAGGAGGCTAGGACCATGGAGGAGAAGGAGTTCCAAGATGCTGGAAGAGTGTGAAGCAGAATGAAGCACATCTGCTAGTCATTGATGTCAACACCAGATGCAGAGAGCCTGTCTCATGCTATGAATAGGGTGTCAATCTGTGGAGTAAGAGGCAAATGAAGGTTGAATTTTGAAATGAACATGGATTGGAATTCAATGAATGCAGCAACTGCAGTCTGGTGACCATATATTGTTTTAAGTAGCTCCCATGTGCAATGAGCTAGGATGGCTTCTGAGGAAATGAGGATAGATGGTTGTGCACTACAATGCATGGATATTACAGCTTTCATGATCTCATTGTTGTCACACCAGATTTGTATCTCATCAGTATTGGTGGTAGTCTCAATAGGTAGTCCTCCAGGAACTTCAGTAGAACTGATAGTATGAATGATGGTGGGTTTGGATATCATATGCCATACTCTCATGATAATCAATGCTGATTTTACTATGTTGGCCCATTGGTGGTAGTTGGTATAGCCTTCAAGAGTGATGTTAATTTTTGGTACAGAGACTGAGGACAAGAGTTGTGTGAGTTGTAGTAAGGTGAGGATGAGTAAGAGTTTAGGGTTTTGTGAAAGAGTTGATAGTGTGAGGATGAGAGCAAGAGCAAGAGTTCCACAGATGACCCAGGCAGGGCCCATAACCTGATGAACACAGGTCATGTGCAGGAGTGGAACTAAAATAGTTCTTATCTTTGTACAGTAGTGACACAAGCTACTTATAGTACCTAAAGTAGTGCACAGACCATGGAAGTATGAACACTTGAAGTGTGTAAGTGTATGTACACATGTATGTGTGTGTGTATAGTAGCTGGACAAAAAACGAAGGAGATGATTAGTCAGTGTATGATTGTCAACATCCTATATTGTGCTTGATCTAAAGCTTGTTACCAACTCACTTCATTCTAAAGAACTAAGTCTAAGATCTCTAAAAGTCACCCTAAGCATTGCTAAGATATCTTAAACTTGTCACTCTGGATCCTTGTTTAGTCATTAGTGGTATCATCCTCATCAGGAACAGTTACTACATCTACCAAGCACATATCTACCACCTTGTTACCAGGGGTATCATTGTATCTGACCTTCCCTAAGACCATCCAATAGGCTGCTCTTAGCAGCACTTGACCTAAGTTCACTACAACCTCACTTCATTCTCTAAGAACTAAAGTCTAGGATCTCTAAGTCACTCTCAGCATCACTAATACATCCTAAACTTGTCACTCTGGATCCTCATTTAGTCATCAGTGGTATCATCCTCATCACTATTCCATTGATCCCACTCTTCATCATCATCAGGAACATTTACTACACTTACCAAGCACATACCAACTACCTTGTTACCAGGGGTATAGTTATCACAAACTTTCCCTAAGACCATCCAATAGGCCACTCTTTGCAGTAGCAGAGTGGGTGGCACTTGGACATTTGAGCTCTTCTTGATTGGATGTACACAAGGCCAACTTGCTGTGGAGGCTGTCAAGCTACCATCAGGCTTGTGCTGCTACAACATGTTCAGGACTACTTGAATACACTTTTGTACAGAAATACATACAATTGAATCTTCAACAGAGTCTCCTTGGTATGTGATGGGACACCATTTGCCATTGATTTGGACACAAGTCCAGCCATGCTTGCAGGACATAGGAACAGATGATAGATCCATTTGAAAACAATAAAGGGATGTAGAATCCAATATGAAAGAGTGTGGATGATAGCTTAATATGGGTATAGGTATAATGGTAGGAACAGTGTTGAGAAGTCAGAACTGAGGGAGAGGAGAACTACACTTGGCAGTGGCAGGCAACCTAGCAGTCAGCAAAGCACTGTGCCTGACTACAAATTATTTAGAGCAGCCTTGTGCCGTCTAGAGAAGGGGGGGGGGGGGGGNNNGGGGTGACGAGCTGAGCTTGAAATGGAACCAGCAGGTTGGTCAATCATGTTTAAGAGACATTTAGAGACATGAAAATTATGAGTCAGGCCTTTAGGGGGTGACTTTCCGTGAGCATCTAGACATGCTAGATGGACTCTAGATCCAAATCTTCGAGTCCCACCTGTGAACTTTCAAATTATAGAATTCCCCTTTAAACCATATAAGACATATCAACTCTATATCAATAACAATAGAATTCTAGATTGTTAGACTGCCCCATTTTAAATAATACACTATGATGATGACAGCCATTTCTTGCTGCAATCTCTGGCCAATGATGATCTCCATGAAGAGGAGTTGTTCAACATGGCAGCATTTATGTGCCAGCAAGAGCAAATGGGCCTTCATTACCACAATGGGTATTGAGTGACTTCCTGTGAGGTTCTAGAAGCATCTGATGGACTCTAGACATAAATGGCCAAGAAGCTGATGGTAGCTGAGGCTTTGTAATCCAGTTTAGAGCTGGAGAGGGTCTCTAAACTTTAAATCCGAGGGGGTGCTGTACCCCCCCCTTCAGATTCTGTGAGCTTGAAATTGGTACTCTAGAGTGTTTTGCTGAGATGCCAAGACCTGGAATTATGGCTCAATAAATGTCAGCCCTTGCAGAATTCTTTGCTGTGGTGCCATGTACATCACACAATATTGAAATGAATGGTCAAACACTTGCAAAATGGCATGTTTGTCCTGGGGGGGTGGGGGGGTAAAAGGTAGGGCAATCACACAAAGGTGTACAAAACAAAGTAACCTATTTTTATGTGCCTAGACCCTGCATCAGCACTGCACCCATGCTGCAAGATCACATAAGCACAGACCATGCCGCACATGATCTCCAATACACAAGTCCTGGTGCATGCCTCTTCCAGGCCAATGTCCATGCTATCACTACCCTTGAGCAGTGCCATGGCATGCCTATCACTGCCAAGGCCCTTGCCATCCTACATGCCCTCACCCCTCTGGGTTCAGAACCTCACTATCTGAACTCAACCATACATGAGATCTCACTCCAACAAATCCAAACCTTTGTTCTCATTCCTCCCACTGTCTCATATTATTTGTCATTTACCCTCAAAATTCTGTTGTATACACTTTGACAAATGCAAGATGCTCAAACCTGCTGGAGGTTTGCATATGGCTCAGTAATTTACATGCTCAATAGGTAGGTACATGAGGATGTGGCAGATGCAGCTGCTATGCCTATATGGTGCACATGCACAGGCTGCCAGCAGAGCATCTTGCTCTGCACCAAAAGCAAAAGTGCAGGGGGAGGCACAGGCACAACCTGTGGCTGCAACACCTGTTGCAGTGCCATCATCAGTGGCTGTGTTGGTGGCTGTGTGGTGGCCGGGGGGATGAATGACTCGACAAGCTTGTATGCATGGAGGGCAGCACCGTTGATGTTGCACAGGGATGATGAGTCAGCCACACCGAGTGGGAGTCGCAGTATGGGAATGCGAGTGCACACACACATGGCAGGAGACGCAGCTAGGTAGGCCTAGTGCACCTGCCACATCAAGTGAGTGTTGTATAAGACATGGGTGACCTGATTGGGAGACATCGGAGCATGGGATAGATAGTGAATGCCAGGTGGCCAAGAATCCACAGCCAAGGATAAATTTGAAGGTTTCAACATCAATACCCATTGTGGTAATGAAGGCCCATTTGCTCTTGCTGGCACATAAATGCTGCCATGTTGAACAACTCCTCTTCATGGAGATCATCATTGGCCAGAGATTGCAGCAAGAAATGGCTGTCATCATCATAGTGTATTATTTAAAATGGGGCAGTCTAACAATCTAGAATTCTATTGTTATTGATATAGAGTTGATATGTCTTATATGGTTTAAAGGGGAATTCTATAATTTAAAAGTTCACAGGTGGGACTCGAAGATTTGGATCTAGAGTCCATCTAGCATGTCTAGATGCTCCTGGGAAGTCACCCAGGAAGTCATCCACAACACATCCACCTGACACCTGTCTGATCGACCCCTACATATGTCAGAGCTATCTACATCGGTTTATCACATGCTTTCAGCGCTCATCATGTTACCATACTCCCCGCCGCCCGCCTCATGTATTCCATCCGTCGTCGAACAGTACTTAAGACCCATCATACGATCCCAGAGCTTATCATCTCGAATCCTGCTCTTTCTTCTCTCCTGTCTTTCACCCTCTGTGTTTTCATACTGTCGTTTCCACTGCTGCGATACAGACCGCTGTCCTGTTTAGTCGCCTTCGTTCGATCTCGTCTTCTTTGAGTGTTCCGCGCGCAAGTGTGCTTCCAGGAGCACGCGCACACTTTTTTTGGCGATAACTAATATCATACCAACATTGAATTGTAGTTTCATTACGTCCTCTGTGCACCAGGTAACGTAAGGATGACGATCTGGCAATGGTACAAACACTGCCGCATGCAGCGTAATGAGACGATGGCGTGCGTTGTCGTGACGGAAGGCATTGATTGGGTTGTCCGCTGTCCGCTGTCAATTAGTAGCAACACGAGGAAACGAGGGTGTATCACCATTCCTCATTTTAGCAGCAAAGCGCAGATGGGTGGGGGATTGACTACCCGAAAGAATGAGAACTCGTAGTGTAAGTCTCACTGGACTGGTTCCGCCATACAACTTGAGTAGAAGGCCTATCACATGAGATTTGCTAGTCCGCCTTTCGAGGTGGAAGGTGAGAAAGCGCTACTATGGCGTGGCTGGTGCAATAGGTCGAATGTTAACTCCATAGTTTGTGACAGGCTGGACGTGAACATCGTGTGTGACTTGTGAACAAGGGAAGGGGTTCATGTCAACATGGTTATCGATAGCCCCTAAACCATACTTGGGATGTAGGCAGTGTGGGCAATCTGAAAGGTGTGCCAAGGAGACTGAGGCAAGCTATCTGGTCACCACTAGTAGCGCTTAGCCTGATGATGACTAGGCAGCGCTCTCGGAAGTTATTGAAACGAATGACTCGGGCAGCAAGCTTGAGGGGGAATTGCTGAGGTCAGCCGGGGCCGTTGCAGCGTGCCGGAATGTAGTGGGGCAACGCGCGTATGATACGGCGGCTTGTGCAATGTCTAGACGCGCGTTGCCAGCGCGTGTTTTGACCGGTATGACTGAGAATTGTGTGACTCGGAGGGAGGTGCTGCGGTCGGCGTTATTTAGGCACAATCCAATTATCTCCGCGTAAGGATGACTGTTAGTCGGAATAGGAAGCAAAGTTGCACGAAAGAGAAGCCGTGCCTCGTAATGAGAATGTCGCAATCGGGCTCCGGCAGAGCAACTTGTGATCTCACCTATGTATTTATATTACACCTCCTGCTGTCCTTCGTCCTTCGTCCTTCGTCCTCATCCCTCCTCCTCCTCCTCCCCCTCCTCCTCCTCCTCCTCATGCCGTCCGACAGTGACCTTTCCGAAAAGTCTGTTACGTCCCCCACACCCCCGACGAAACGCCGTCTTTTCTTCCAGAGTCGCGACCATGGCCTCAAGGGCACCAGTCATTATCCCTCCTTGAATGAGAAACCCCAGGATTCCGGCAATGTACAGAAGCCTGCCGAAAATGCCCCCTCCCCCGTCTCCGTTTATGCTTTGTTCCGGTACGTTCCCCATCTACATAGCGGTCTTGCAATTCTGCATCCTCACCCTTCAATGTTGTCAGATACACTACTAGGGCCGAGATGGCGCTTAATTACTTAGGACTAGTCGCCGCTGTCGCAGCGGGTGCAGGGCAGGTCTGTCTGGCATCTCTTGTCCTCCTTTTAAACAGCTCATGTACTCACCCCAACAGCCATTAATGAGTTTGATGTTTGGAAACCTCACCGAAGACTTTGTGGCTTTTAGCCAGGCCCTTTCGGCTGTCGGATCAGGGGATCCCAGTGCTTCTGCGAAACTCAATGCTGCAGGAACGGATTTCAGGCACAACGCCTCTTTGGACGCTTCTTATTTGACGTACATTGGTGTGTTTCTCGCCCCATTCAACATATCGAGTCTGATCTTAGACTGTCTGCCAGGCGTCGGCATGTTTGTATGCACTTATATTTATATGGATATATGGGTCTATACTGCCGAGGTTGCCGCGAAGCGTTTACGTGAGGCTTACTTGCGAGCTGTCCTTCGCCAAGACATTGTCTACTTTGATAAAGTGGGCGCTGGTGAAGTCGCAACACGTATACAAACCGACACTCGTCAGCATCTTTCTGCGTTCCTCTACAGACATCTTCATACACTCAACTTTTATTTGTGCTACAGATTTGGTACAACAGGGCATTTCAGAGAAAGTCGCACTAGTTGTTAGTTTCCTATCTGCCTTTGTAACTGGTTTCGTCTTGGCGTATATCCGCAACTGGCGCCTCGCTCTTGCAATTTCATCCATTCTACCTTGCATAGTAATCACAGGCGCCGTTATGAACCGATTCGTGTCCAAGTACATGCAGTATGTGGTTTCTGTCCGATCTATGATGCTCGACTAACTGCACTTCAGGTTGTCGCTAAAATCCGTAGCTGAAGGTGGATCGTTGGCGGAGGAGGTAATCTCTACCGTTCGTACTGCTCAGGCCTTTGGTACCCAAGGGGTCCTGTCCGCAATGTACGATACCGCTATCGGACAGGCGCTTGTCGCGGACTCCAAAGCTGCTGTATGGCATGGTGGAGGTCTGGCATCCTTTTTCTTCATTATCTATGCCTCGTATGGCCTTGGTATGTTCTCCCCGTCATTGCTTCTTGAACAACTCGTTGACCCAATTTTGATCTCCAGCTTTCAGCTTCGGTACTACGCTCATCAACGAAGGCCATGCCACAGCGGGACAAGTTATCAATGTATTCATGGCGATCTTAATTGGTTCATTCTCCCTGGCTTTGATGGCCCCAGAGATGCAAGGTAACGGCTAGAGTCAGGGTTGAATTGTTCCGCATCACCTTATTTGCAAATTTTCAGCTATAACACACGGTCGTGGCGCAGCCGCCAAACTATATGAAACTATTGATCGTATCCCTGCCATCGATTCCGCAAGTGAGGAGGGAATGAAGCCAGCAAAGGTCGCCGGCGAGATATCGTTGGAGCATGTGATGTTTAGTTACCCTTCTCGACTGGACGTCCCCGTCATCAAAGACCTTAGTTTGACCTTCCCGGCTGGAAAAACATCTGCACTTGTTGGCACCTCAGGCTCCGGAAAGTCCACCATCATTTCGCTCGTGGAGCGATTCTATGACCCACTCGAGGGTGTCGTACGACTTGATGGAATTGATCTGAAGGAACTGAACGTCAGGTGGTTGCGGTCACAGATTGGTCTTGTCTCTCAAGAGCCCACATTATTTGCGACGACTATTCGAGGTAACGTGGAGCATGGTTTCATCGGTACTGGCTACGAGAACGCATCAGAGGAGGAACGATTCAGTTTGGTCAAGGAGGCTTGCGTCAAGGCAAATGCTGACGGATTTATCTCTAAGCTTCCGCTTGGTTATGACACCATGGTCGGTGAACGCGGCTTCTTGTTGTCCGGAGGCCAAAAGCAGCGCATTGCCATTGCAAGGGCCATTGTTTCCGATCCCAAAGTGCTCCTACTCGATGAAGCAACCTCAGCTCTAGATACACAATCCGAAGGCATCGTTCAGGATGCGCTTGACAAAGCAGCAGCTGGTAAGAACATCTCCGACTACTCTATGCGCCACCATGTTCATGTCTTTGGCAGGTCGTACGACCATCACGATCGCCCACCGCTTGTCCACCATCAAGAATGCTCACTGTATATACGTCATGGGTGACGGGCTCGTCATACAGAAAGGCCAACATAACGAGTTGCTTCAGGATGAGAATGGCCCTTATGCTCGGCTGGTCATGGCTCAAAAATTGCGTGAAACGCGGGACTCGACCGAGACCAGTCAAGGCTTTGCCGACGAAGATTTATTAGAGAACATGAAGACAGACACTGATATCGAGAGGGTAGCGCAAGAAGAGATACCACTTGGCCGGAGGGAGACCCAGCGGTCGTTGGCCAGTCAAATCTTAGAGCTGCGAAAGCAAAAGAAAGACAGTCAAAAAGCAAAGGAATATTCCTTGTACTACCTTTTCAAACGAATGGGCTCGATTAACAAGGCTGAGTGGAAGAGATACCTGTTGGGAGCTATATTCGCGATTAGTGAGTTGATCTTGTGCCCCAGTCGAGATCTGACCAATCCTTTTTGTCCTGAAGTGACTGGTGCTGTGCATCCGTGTTTTGGCATCGTTTGGTGTATGTCGTCTGCCACGAAACTAAATCTCTTCATTGACTGACCATCTACTCTAGCTAGCGGGATTAATGGCTTTTCTCAAACCGATCCTCATAAACGTCGACACGATGGTGATCGTAATGCGCTATGGTTTGTTATTTTCTGTATCATGATATATAGAGTGTGCGAGATTGATATGATGACCTTCGTCAGGTTCTTCGTCATCTCGCTGATCTCGATGGTTTCAATTGGCTTCCAAAATTATCTCTTTGCTTCTTCTGCCGCTTCACTAACCCATAAACTACGCTCATTGAGTTTTCGTGCCATCCTCAGGCAAGACAGTAAGTGTCTGCATCACTTCAATCATTCGAAGTATGCATACTTATGTCGGCGATGTGATTAGTCGAGTATTTTGATCGTGATGAGAACACGGTGCGCATGTGATTTTGTTCATACTGCTTTTTTTTTTCGTTCATAGCCCTCCCTAACAGACTGGCAGTCTCGTTTCCAATTTGAGTGATGGCCCACAAAAGATAAATGGTTTGGCTGGCATCACGCTTGGAGCGTTCGTCTTTTCGTGCCCATTACTGCGCCGTCATCTGACGTTTGATCGTCCTTGTTATTTAGTATTGTACAAAGTGCCTCGACGATTATTGTAGGCTCCATTCTCGGACTAGTCTTCATCTGGAAAGTTGGACTAGTCGGCATGGGTAAGCTTTCTTCGATGACTGCAAATTCACTCATTTACTCACTATCCTGCAGCTGTCATCCCGTTGTTGGTTTCAGCAGGCTACATTCGTCTGGTTTGTGCTAAGGATTATAAATTTTTAGAAATATGTCTGACTGCCATCGCATTTTATATAGCGTGTGGTTGTCCTCAAAGATCAAAAGAACAAGGGGGCACACGAGGATTCTGCTCAAATTGCTTGCGAGGCGGCCGCTGCGATACGCACAGTTGCTTCGCTGACCCGCGAGGATGACTGCCTCAGGTTATACAGCGAAAGTCTTGAGGAGCCATTGCGCAAATCGACCAAAAGTGCCTTCTGGAGCAATCTGCTGTACTCTCTTTCCCAGTCTATGTCATTCTGGGTGATCTCGCTCATTTTCTGGTACGGTGCCCGCCTCGTATCGTTCCTCGAGTTTTCTACCTTCGATTTCTTCGTCGGTCTCATGGTGAGTCAGTTGCTTTATTTATGGAGCGAGCCAATCGACTAAGCCCTGCGTGCCTAGAGCACTGTGTTCGGTGCTATTCAAGCTGGCAACGTCTTCGCCTTCGTACCCGACATTTCGTCGGCCAGTGGTGCAGCCGCGGACATCATCACACTCTTAGACTCTCAGCCAGAAATTGACGCGGAGTCGACAGAAGGCAAAGTTCCTCAAGATGTAGCAGGTCATGTTCGCCTAGAGAACATTCATTTCCGCTACCCTACCAGGACCGGCGTACGGGTACTACGCGATTTGACATTGGAGGTCAAGCCAGGCACGTACATCGCTCTGGTTGGCGCAAGTGGTTGTGGGAAGAGTACTGTGTACGTATCATAAGCGTCTCATTGCTAGCTATCACTCATCTCCATTGGGACAGAATCCAACTCATCGAACGGTTCTACGACCCACAAGCTGGTACAATCTACTTGGACGATCAGCCAATATCAGAGATGAACATTCAGGAGTACCGTAAACATATTTCCTTGGTCTCGCAGGAGCCAGTAAGCGAGCCAACTATTATCCTGAGTCGTCCTTCAGACTTGCTTTTTCAGACATTATATGCGGGATCGGTCCGCTTCAATGTCCTCCTCGGCGCCACTAAGCCAGTCTCAGAGGTCACCCAAGAGGACCTTGAAGAAGCCTGTCGAAACGCAAACATCCTTGAGTTCATCCAGAGCCTCCCAAAGTTCGTGACTCGTCTGAACAAGTTATTGAGGATACTAATATCAGATGTACAGTGGCTTCGATACCGAGGTGGGTGGTAAGGGATCTCAGTTGTCTGGTGGTCAGAAACGTGAGTCGGACTTGTGAAGTTCTGTAACAGATCATTACTTACGTTTTGCAGAACGCATCGCCATTGCACGAGCACTCCTCCGGAATCCTAAGGTTCTGCTTCTGGATGAGGTATGTTTTCGTTTTTATACCTCTACAGGAAAACACCTGACCAGTCGACGGCTAGGCTACGTCTGCTCTGGACTCGAACTCTGAGAAGGTTGTCCAAGCTGCCCTTGATAGGGCGGCTAAGGGCCGGACGACAATTGCCATCGCCCATCGGTTGTCAACTATACAGAATGCTGATCGCATGTACGTCTTGTTCCGATCTCATAGCGTATCACGTTCCTAAGCATTACATTCTCAGATACTTCATCAAAGAGGGCCGGGTGAGTGAATCAGGAACTCACGATGAGCTGCTATCTTTGCGTGGAGGTTACTACGAATACGTACAACTCCAAGCTCTGAGTAAAAGATAGAAGAGGACGATGAACTGGCAAGGCTGTCATTAGAGACCGTGATATCGGTAGTACTTATTGAACGGACGGAACTTACATATCCTTACGAATATCTCATGTTCACGCTATCATCCACGATGTTGTTAACTGCCCAAGTTACATTCTTTAACAGAATAGGGCAATGCAACATCTTATCACCCGAGTATGTGTAGGAGTATTCTACATCCAGGTTAATCAAATGGTTATTCTTGTCCACGGGAATTGCTTTGATTGCCAGTCAAAATAGACGTCCAGAAAAGTTGACAACTTCGTAATTTGGTGAGAAAAAAATACTATGATATGAAGACACCAGCGTTCACTTGGTCAACCAAGACTAATCTGGCAAACTTAAGTACTCGAACTTTCTGCTCGACATGAACCAATTCGGCTTCGGGTTTCCATCTATCTGCATGCTCAAACTGCCACACGTCCAACAAAGTCCGTAGTACCATGGCACTCCGCGCGTCGCAATGTATCTTAATATGATCGATATCGCATAGCCGCTGTAGCACGATGGGATGGACGCATGATTCTGTGCGGACGAGAGACAACATGTTGGAGATCGGGTGACGATTGAGGGGATTTGGAAAGTATGAGGATGAGGAAACTGCCTGATCGGATGAGTTGTGCAGCGGCGACTGTGAGGGGTGGAAGACAAGGGAGATACTGCCAGGACCGGACTTCTGGACATGCAACCAGAACGCCCAAAAGGCACGTATAGACGGGAGCGTCCAAAAGATTACGGACACCGTGTCAGCAGCGGTAGCGCCAGCGCCGTGGGGGACCGCACCGACTTCAAGCGAGATACGAGCACCAGAGACTCCGTTCCAAGGCGGAGTACCGCGGACAGGAATTATCCACGCAACGCGGGCATATGTCGAAGAGAGGAGTGTATCAATGGATGACGTCGTATGCGGAGGAATGGGAAGCGGGCTGGTGCGGCGGTACGTTCGCGCCGACGTCAACTTGGACAGCCCCCTTGCGGGTCGAAAGAATGCCGGGTGAAAATGGGGCTAAATGATGACATCCATGAAAGAGTCAGAAGCCCATGCTTTGGTGGAATGGACGTACCAGAGGTAGAAGGGTGTGTAGGGGTCCGTGATCAAGTTTGACGCGCTTTGAGGGATAGTGATCTGAAGGAGATGCTGAGCGACGACGACTCTGGGCTTGCGACTTTGTTCCAAGGGCATCGTGGGCAGACGTGAGTGAGATATGATCTATTGAGTCCAAGGCTGTGCTAACGAATTCTTCAAGGCCGTGAGGACAGCACAGATCAGATGGAGAAGGGGGTGCATCCCATTCCTTGAGCACTATCGACCTGGCTGCGTCCCCAACGTCGATGTAAGGTGGTGGACGCGCAAAGTCGTATGCACTGCCTGTGCGACCTTAGCGCGCAAAATGAGCAAAACATGATGAGCTGAGATTAGAATGCTTACGGGGAAATACGGGCACCTGGTTCAATATCACTGTCTGCCAACGGACTTCCTTGAAGACAGACTGCACAAACTGACGACCCGCAGAGAGCAGAATATGATCTGACTCTGGATCCGCGGGTGCTGGGGTGCTAGACCGCGGGCAGAACGCGTGAACAGTTACTCTGGCTTCATCGCTCATCGTACAAGATATACACTTCCACAGAGGTCTGTTTGCTCAGAAAATCAACGAAGTATGAGTATCTGTAACCTATTATTGTGAGACGATGTGAATCATAGTTTAAATAGGACATGCAATGAGAAACGCACCCGACATCTAAAGTAGACCGACGCTGGCAAAACATGGACAATATTCTGGGTCGTTGTTGTGTTTGTCCCACGGTCTCTCTGGGCAGCCACACGCCACACCAACGCGCAAACGAATGACCGCTAGCGCAGGCTTCGCGGTCATCGCTGGTGTCACGTGGAGCACGCGGGGGAACCGTGACTTTCTCACCTACTCTTCGCATTCCTCACCACCACCCCGTCCGTGACTGGCCCCACATCATACTAATGGCGTTGACACAGGCACATGCACACCGATTGGTCTTCCTCTCACACCATCACGGGAAACTACAAACCCTTGGTTTGAGGGCATTGCCTTGCGCGAACCGCCCCGCTGGCTTTGTGACCCCACACGCAAACGCCACTCCTCGCACTCACGAACGAACGCCTTCCTCCGACAACCATCTTCGGGTAGGGCCACCCAGTCCGGGTCAAGGAGTACATCCGCCAGTGTCAAGAATGCTGAACCCTAGAACACACCACCAAGCACCCACAAATCCCGACTGCATGCACTGCCGCAGGCACATGCTGCCCCCATGACATCTGTGCCGATGGTGGAAAAGAACATCCGGGAGACAGCCACCAGTGCTTGATGCGCAGATTGGTCGATGGTATTTATTCCAAACCCTCTGCCGGTAACACCACTACCCCCACACCGCCTACGCGCTCGATCCCAATAAACCCCGCGCCTGTGTCTCCTGTCCCACCGACCACGACGCCTGTTCTACCCACGGACAATGCTCTGTGGGCCCCGGCACACTAGCACGCCTCACCCGCTCACAAGTCTCCTGACATGATCGATACCTTCCCCGACGGACAAACTCTTGACGTCATGGCGTCAGCTCCGCCCAAATCTGGCGCACCATTGGATGAAAGAAGTCCTGTTTCTGTTTGGGCCTTACCTTAGGACACCTCACCAGAGCCCTTATGCGCATCCAGTGTCAGATGATGACGAGATGTGAACAGGATGGTGACGTCTGGGGAAACACCACATGTTACGCGGACCACCACACCGACCAACCCATCCCCCTCATCCCTATGTTATTTAAAGCACCCGACCCCATCCCTGCCGCAGCGCCCCAGGTGCCAGGCCACCACCAAGATCCCCCGCCTCATCCCATATAAAATTCGCACGCTACCGTATTCGCCGACATCATTTCCGAGCAAGAACCTCCTGTACAACTCCTGCGACCCCCGGACCAGGGCGTGCGTCGTAGCGTACTGTAGATTACGCCTGCATCATCCTGAATTTCATCATCACTGCGTCGTGACCATTCCGCATTTAAAGAACTGCGTGACGAGAATTAAACATTTAATTTGCCTGTAACTTATTTTTGTTACGCGACCATAATTATTTACGAGGCATAATATTAGTCTCATAGATTCTGTCATACCGTCCCTGCTCAAAACCGACACTGAATAACCTCTGACCATTCCTGCCATGTCACAGCCTCAGAATATCGTTATAGTTGGTGCAGGCATCGTTGGCAGTACCACTGCGTTATATTTGTCCCGGCATCCATCTCGATCGTCATCAAAAATAACAGTTATAGAGGCATCCAAGCATGGCGCAGCCCAAGGCGCTTCCGGCAAGGCTGGCGGCCTTGTGGCTAGGTGGGCTTATCCCAAGCCACTTACTCAGGTCAGTTTCGACGAGCACGTCAAGCTCGCAGAGCAATACGGCGGTGCAGACAGATGGGGATGGAGATGGACCGGTGTCGGTGAGTGGAAGGGCAAGGGAACTGCGGGAACCAATCGAAGGGTAGAGGGCAATGTTGGCGAAACGGAAAGCCTTGAAACGAAGGCTGGTTTTCCCATTCGAGACAATGACCAGATGTCGAGAGAAGCCAAGGGACTGCCATCCGATCTGACATGGGTGAACGAGGGTCTAACGGATATATACACACCGATGGCGCCCGCAGGGGACACCGCCCAAGTCCATCCGTATCTGTTTACAACAACCATGCTTGATCTTGCCATCGAGAATGGTGTGCAGTTCGTTCGAGGCCGTGTCACCTCTCTTGTCGATGGTGCTGGTCAAGTGACGGGAGTGCGTTACACTGATCTTGGAAGCGCAGAACAGCACCAGCTTACTGCCGACTGTGTCGTCCTCGCGGCCGGTGCCTGGTCACACACGCTCCTTCCGTCGTTACCTATTTCGGGTACTCGTGCGCACAGCATTGTCATCCGCCCTCCGCCCTCACTGCCAGTGGACGCCGTGTCGCCGTACGTCCTCTTCACCTCAATTGCTCTCCCTCCCACTACCCGACATACTGCACGTACCGTCACGCCAGAAATATACCCTCGACCTGATCCTTCAATTTACGTTTGTGGACCAGGTGACACACGTGTGCCATTGCCAACCACAGTCGATGACGTTGCTGTCGACCCGAAGGCATGCCAGGAGATATGGGAGTGGGTCGCTGAGACAGGTGTCCTGAAGGAATGGGTCCTCGGGGATGTGGAGCATCGTCAAGCATGCTATTTACCCATCGTGAAGACCGGTGGAGGACCTATCATCGGTGAAGTCCCTAGAATCAAAGGGCTAGTCATCGCCTCGGGCCATACGTGCTGGGTTTGTCGCGTCAGCTTGCTCCTGTGTCAAGAGGTGCTAATATATATATGTTCGGGTTGAATAGGGCATTTGTAATGCCCCTGGTACCGCTAAAGCGGTCAGTGAACTTGTCCTCGAGGGTAAGATTCGATGTGCGAATTTGAAAAGTCTGGACCCCTCGAGATTCATATAACAGTCTCGCCAAACGCATGAAGGCTGCCAAAGATCACTGATTTACACCATGTGGAGGAATTGGCTTCTTCGACTTCGTGGTTGTGAATCTTCATGTTGTATCCAGTCGCAAGCTCAGGCTCAACCTTTCGCGCTACAGTCATGTTCTTATATGTATGTACGTTGTACCCATGCCTACGTTATAACCAGGGTTCAGGATTTAGGCGTCACAACTCTGTTCTCCTCCTCAACGGCACCCTGGCTAAATAGACCACAAGGCCCTTTACATGTGTCGAGTTTGCTGGTTGCTGATGATCAAGCTTTTGTCTTTTGGAACAGACATGAAGCACATTCATGAACTACATGATTTTACGATCACAAAGTGCAGATGAGCCACGTGTAGTTTGTTGGATGTCTTGCATTTGTTTTTTCGATTCGCCTTCCAATGATTATACACCTATCGTCACGCTCCAGCAGCCTTCATAAAATGGCAGGATACTCATGACAATCAAGCATCTGGTGAAATTGCGAAATCAATGTTTCTTTGACGCCAGTGTCTAATGACAGACGGTAGGTCTCGAACCTACCACTTGTATGATACGGTGTTCCGGGATTCTCTGATACTATTCTGGCCCAGGGCTCGCCAAGCGAGATTTGTCCGTAGACAACTCAATAACGTAGCTGATCTCACTTTAATGCTACTCACGGTCTCAGCGCTCAGCAGTGATTCGGGTCCACCATGGTGTCTGACCCTCTTATCAGGACTGACGTTGTGCGCAGCTAAAGAGCTGCGGCGATCAAAAACGGTGGATAAGATATGTTTGGACCAAGAGCCTAATATTTCTCACCGATTGAAAAATTCCATTGGAGAATCCCCCNNNNCCCAAGATAAATATCTACATGCTTTCAGCCCCTTCATTCTGCAGCCGATGACGCTATGTTACAAATCAATCGTGAACAGTCGATCTTTGTCTGCCGGATTCTAATCGACTATGTAGCCAACGCGCTTTCAGCTCGTTCTACTCTATATTTGTCCGGTGCTACAATGAGCTCCAGGGATATGTAGTATAAGGTCTGTGAAGGAGGGTACTCCGGAGATGGACATAGATGGTAGGCTGTATTATCATACTTCACCCAAGTCAAGTTTCATTGCATTATGATCAATCATGATGTACTACTTTGGCTTTCTCGGATAAGATCACTCAATTGCAATGGTGCAAATACCGTCTCTCACCGACTTCTGATATATCCTTGCTGCAAGTCTAGTATCATTATGAGCTCGAGCTCTCAAAGGATGTGTAGCCGTAACATTGAAAGCGTAGTCGCAGCCAATGATCTCTGTTCACAGACTATTGAGATCCGTCGGCAAAGAAGGCATATAGGGAGGGGCGCTTGTTGGCGGTTGCGGACAATCGAGTTCCGCGATTTCTGCAGTGATACCCAAATAAGGCAATGTAGATTGAAAAGGTTATGGCCGAGACGAAGATTCCTTTTGCAACCATCATGGTACGACCATCCTTTGCGTACTTGAGCCCTCATGGTCACACAACGCTCCCACCGAAATCAGAAAAACATATAAGGACCAGAATCATGCTCTTAGCTCGAGCACGCCGATTCCGTCACAGTGATGCCATCTGTGACTCTGTGACAGGCCCTGGGAATCTCCGTCTGTGAACTGAACGTTGCAACAGAGAATTTCATGTCCCGTCAGGTCTTTGTTTGATACCTCCACATTGATACTTCAATTTGAGTGATGCCCTGATGATTGAATGGGGGTGGAATGGACCTGTTATACATGTAACTCTGCTTTGCATCTTGAGAGACATTAGGTCGGATGTGCCTTTCTTTTGATGTAAATATCTTGTAGTAGTCTCCGAATCTCCGACTGGGGCGCTATCATGGTGAGCAGGCCTCCAGAGACCCCTGTGGTAATTCACCTCGGGTTTCATGTACTTACTATACGTATTTCAGACATACGGCGTCTACATACGTCCTTCCCAGTTTGTTCAGCTATATTCCCAGCAACCAAGACAGAAGGGGGTTTGACTGAATTGCGAAGCGT
Source organism: Albatrellus ellisii (assembly GCA_003314395.1). Classification (NCBI taxonomy): domain Eukaryota; kingdom Fungi; phylum Basidiomycota; class Agaricomycetes; order Russulales; family Albatrellaceae; genus Albatrellus; species Albatrellus ellisii. The sequence goes on along the minus strand of QLPN01001796.1, from coordinate 8,900 downwards.
TCATTTTAATCCCGGCCGGCCTGACCACGCACCCCGAGTGCTGTCATGTATTGACCCCATATGGTCGATAGGCTGCGCGGCGAAGAAATGCCACGCTACCTAAAAGATTGGTAAGCTAAGTTGTTGTTCTCCAAATGTTCGCGTGATCCTGGCAGAACGCATCTATGATCTCACGTCCAGTGAATGCATGGTTGAGCTGTATGAAGGCTGGCTGTTTCCGCTTCATCTTCTATTATGAGGTCGAGGGTTACGGCGGAACGACCCGTGCGAAGCATCTACTCGTGTCAGGTCGGCGAAGTCTTATCACCGCGCATTCCATTTCGCGAATTGCTCATCAACCATACGCCGGTACGCGGGCGACGGCAGTTTGAACCTCGACCCGCTGCCCTACAAATCCTCCCAACACCAGCTGATTCGTGCCGGCGTTCTGCTTTCAATATGCTTGGATCTGCGATGACAGTCCCTGGATTCTCTCACAATTATTGACCGGTGAAACATGGTGTTTCAACAGTGAACAAATATCAGCTCGGCTTTCTACAATGATGAATGAGGAACATTTCAGACTATCCTTCCATAATGGCTGGCTACATGCGTCTTTCCTCGCGATATGCATTGCATCTACTGCGTGGCACCTTACTACTGTGCTAGATCGAGCGAGTAATGACAAGGCATGGCGTCCGTCCTTCAGCCTTTGTGGCCTAGCTGCTTCTCTCTGTAATCGTTGCCTAGGATCTCTATGCTAACAGCCTTTCACAATGATCAGATATTATGTCTCGTGTTCAAGGGTGCTGTGGTTTTTGTCTTTCTGTTCGTGCTTACAATACTACGTGTTGTTTGACATAGTCAAACTAGTCCACCACTTGTATCTTAATGATATGAATCTAGGTTGCATCGCGTCCCGTGTCTGTCTGCATCACCATAGAGTGCACTTGTACTGGTGCTCATATGGGTATCTAGACTTTATCCCGAACCAGCTGATGAGCCGCCCGTGTGAAACTCGCTCGATCTCAAACTTTCCATAGACAAAAGGAAATGGTTGTGACTTGGATATTCCCTGTACACGTGCGAGGAGATTTCCGGCACGATTATCCGGACATGTAGCCTATCGATAATCAGTGAATGATGAGTGTCATATGTGGAGGTCCAAATAAGTTGAGTGGGGAACCTGTTTCGCTCTCAAAGCGCAGAAGATCAGTTAATCTAAGTCTAAGCCCGATCTTCGAGCGATTCTTAGCCAGCACTAGTCATCGCGTGAACGGGGCATGGGAAACTCATTCATTTTCATATATCTCAACAAATGCACTTCTGATCAAAGCAAAAAAAAAGTTTCTCTTTTCACAACGCCCATTTCGTGTGTCCGTTTGTCAGCAGATGGTCCAAGTTATCAAGGCTCCGCGAAGCGATCCATAACAGACTAGGATATTCATCGGGAGAGATCAGATAATGGGCTGGGCAACGCAGCATCATTCTGACTTGCGGTCTTGCGACATGTGTCTTTGTGGATGTGAACCATCTACAACAAGCAGAACAACAGTTTGACCTGCTAGTGATGTCTCGGCACGTATGTTCAGGATTTAAATATTCCAAAACTAAATCTATCAAGAAATGCCGCTGTTCGAAATAAGGCTTCGATGTATTTGATTATATGTTTCCCACTTCCAGGAGATCACTCAATGTGCTCTCCCATGAATGGTTACTGAGGTGATTCACGCGTCTGTCGTTTGCAAGCTGGTGTTAATGTTTCTCCATTCATCCTGTCCATGTTTTCTCTTCGTGGACGATAGCCGATTGCTATGCTGAAACAACTACCCTCTATGGAACAGACGAAGATCGCGGGTCGGTTCCCTACCATTTTTTCGAGGGAGTCATTCAGCTTATCGCCAGCCCACCGGGGATCAACGATCCCAGCACTGTCGAGACCGAGGCGCGGTGACTTCAGCGCGCGAGTGTATCATGTTCGTCACTCTGTTCAGGTGTCTTGTCTGACAAATGACAAATCATAATCAAGGTCTCTTACCTACTCAACTGGAACATATTTGATATTACAACATGGGAGGTCTTGCCAGTGGTCACGCCGTCAGGCTCGTCCTTGCCAGACGAGACTCACGCTATACATGCTCACCTAGTGGACCACTCGACTCACAACCGAGCATGGAGCGAACCCCGGTCTAGATAGGCAAACGTCGGAAATGAAATTATAAAGGATTAGGTACGATGCCACCTCCGACGATTCCTGCGGCGCAGAAGTGTCGAGGACCACATAAACCGTTTACTGGGCCCTGGGCATGTCGGCATTTCAGGGCCCCGCTTATCTGCGCTCTCAATCATCCCTCGAGTAGCATTTTCACCTGTTGTTCAGGTGCGCTTGATGAGGCAAGCGGACACCCATAATTCGAGCCAAATGGACTAGACCGCGAAACTCGTGCATACCGCTGCCAGAACATGATTTCTTACGTGGCTCGGCCGCAGCCTGCCTCGCTGAATGTTGACTCTTTTCTGCGTTACTATGTCGGCGACTCAGATTCTCATTTGAGCGCGTTGCTCGCGTGGATATCTGAGGTCGAGGCCAAATGACATAAAAGTCGTGCTGGCGGGCCGCCAGCGGGGGCAACATTTGATCTTCTGTTATCGTCGGAAGCGGCCACGCTGCCGATACGTGGACCAGATCTGGAATGAGCTGTTTCGCTCATGATCAATATTAATTGGCCAAGTCGCCTTGTACTTATTTCACTCCACAATGGTTCTGGGGTCTTTCCAAGTTGTGGCCGGCGTTCATCATGGCGGCAAACCGATGGGAAGGCGATTGTGCCACTGGGACGGTTCCGACAAGGGTGTCGTGAATTGCCCCGGCGGGTTTGCGTGTTCCCAGTAGACTACAGTTGTGCCCTGCGTGCGTGAGGCTCACGGATAAAGAAGGTATCCCAAACGGTTCCGTCCATGTCGTATCTACTCGGCACTTGTTCCGACAATCGGCTCGGGTACTCTGGCCTCCGCATAATGGCCTTGGCCTGGACCAAGGATAATCCAATATCAGTTCAATCGTTGGAAAATTGCCGAGCCCTATGGATGAGCTGTGTCAGAGGTGATCTTCCGCCCCTTTCCACATCAGGCTTTAATAATACACCACATGCGTTGGCCACGATGCAGTCCCTGTCTTCTCTAAGAAGCGCTGCCTCAAGTTAACTGATACTGATGAACAATATATATATCTACTCCATAAGCTGCTGAGACCCTCAGCCAAGTCCTGTCCTGTTTCTTTCTCCACTTCAAGAGCTTCAGGCATTCCCCCCCTCTCAGTCTGCAAGATGACCATCACCACATCTCCAATTACACTCTCCTACGAAGACCACTGCCGTCTCTTTTCAATTCTCCCCCCAGCATCCTACAAGATCATCGCCGCCGCGCCAGCCCGCGTCTACCATGCGCCCTTTGGCGCTCCCGAGTCCGAATGGCAGTACTCCGGCCTCAAAGGCACCATCGTCTTTGGCAGCGACACTCGTACGTCTCTGAGCAGAACAGACGTGAACATCTATGGCGCCAAGTACTGGTTCCGACTTGTGGACCTGCGTCGCGGAAAGGTCATCTGGCTGCATGAAGTGCAAGAGGTGATTGAATATGAGGCGGAGAAACCGTTTTTCCATGTTTTCTGCGGCCAGGCGAGTCCCGATCTGTGCCATCTTTCAGCATCAGCAGCAGCGATACTTACCTCCGCCACATCCCGCAGAGCCGGAAATTTGGTTTCCGTTTCGACGAAGACGAAGAAGCCTCCCTCTTTTTGCATGAGGTGACGCGGCGCATCATGGATATACGTAAGCTTCCGTCGATGTCTGAATCTTGCGGAGACTGACCCTCCTCCCCGACAGCCGTTCAGAAAGCGAGCCCTAAAAAGGTTAAGCCCCAACAGTTGAAAAGCCCTCGTGGTCCTATCGATAGCTCCATGATCTCTTCTCCAGTCCCCAACTCGTTTCGTCACATTGCCCACATGGGAGTCGATGAGAAAGGCTACGTCAACTCTAGCTGGAACGTTGCTCCAGAGTGGACAAAGCTTCTTCACAAGCTCGAAGGATATGGAGTCGACGCGGAGATGGTCGAAGAAAATCTTGAATTTGTGAAGGGCTTCCTCGCAGGCGCGGAAGCGATGCGGAGCTCTGCGTCCTCGGGAAGCGAAGACAGCCACATCAGTCATGGGCAAGAACCCAGTAAGCATGCCTCACTGCACTCGGCCCGCGGACAGTGTGTTGATCCTCTCCAAGCCGAATCCGCAGGTCGTACTAGGCGACAGCGGGCGTCGCAGAGACAGATTCAGAATCATACGCAATACTGAGTCAGTGGAGGTGCAGAAGCCTCTGATCCCCGCGATCCGCGGAATTCTTTATTCGTGGCTCGATTTTCTGATTTGTTGCATGGTTTTTGATGACCTCTCACGACGCGGACATGATCTCATATTCTCTATATCATTGACTTCCTCTTAACATAATTCTCTCTCCCCCAATTCTCTGTATTCAAAGCTCCCTCCCCATCTACACACTACCATCACAACGCACTCCTGGCTCTTCCTGTCTCGGTGTATGCATATTCGATATATTTTAGCCAATCTTATGCAGCTATAGGCATACCGCCGCTCCCTGTAATCGTAGGCTCTAGGATTGTATGACACATGCCAAGACCTCCGCTCTGCTGCAATTCCACTATGGTTTTTGTGCACCTCCTCCGTAGTGCTGTAGTCGACCTGGAGGTTGGCCGCTTACAGTATGCATGTCCGCCGGGGATCAATAAGCTCCTATCCCTTACCCCTCAGCTGATGGGCACGACTCTGCCACCTGGCAGCATGGAAACGAAGGTGGGTTTGCAATCATCTTAATACAGCAAGCATTGTGGAGCATGTGTAGGCAATGCCGTTGGTATGCTGCCCGCAGTAAACGCACGGACTTGTGATAGGTCGGCATTTGTCGTGCAGGTTTCCTTGGCGTTTGCAATAGGCCTGAGACTTAACGTGTTTGCTCTATTGGTTTCCCTACCGTAATGCGCATGAAACGGGCGCCAAGAGCGCCCTAAAAGGGTGTTCGGGACACGCCGGACACGCCACCAGGAAAGAAAACCACGAATTAGGAGACGACTGCGATACAGTGCGGCTGATATACAACAGAATCGGGGAAATTCTATCGTCTACGTGTAGGCTGCGTGCACGATGATGCGAATCTATGGGAAGATGGGATGGACGCGTTGATGATAGAGAAAATTATGAACAAATAATGAAGGCGATCACAAGACGAGATCATGAACCCCACCAGTCGTTGGGGGCCGATTTCACGACCGCACCAGAGACGAGCCCCGCCGGCCACAGCGAGCACTAGAACCGTGTCAGATCACGACCGAAGATCCCTATATGCGTATTGTGAGTGACCGATTCAAATGAACGAAAAAGGGGTGTCGTGAAGAGGTGCTTACAGTTCAAGAACCTACACACATCCGATAAGCCCATCAATCAATATACTAGTATAGCGTTCTCGAATTAGTACTGACCAGTACGCCGTTATTAAGATCCTGGTACATCGGGTGATTATCGGTCAGGCAAAAAGATAATGGGTAAGGGTAGAGCACTCACTGATTCCGCACGCTCAACGTCATGGAAAAGTATGCAGAGCGCCAGAGAAGCCAGGCGAAGCGGCCTGACTCCTTCGTTTTGGGCCCGACGTCAGCGTGGCTCCGGTCATAGATTGCTTTCCTGGAAAGGGCAAATAGAATAAGTGATGAGCCCGTGACACCGCAACGTGGCTTCAAGGAACAGGAATCATCGCACCAATCGCCCAAGTAAGCGAGCGTACCCAGATTCAGGAATTTGAATGCTTCAGGTGAAGGTTTGTTCTTGACGATCCTGTTCAATTTCTTGGCGAGGTATTTGCCCTTCTGGTTGGCCACTGACACCAGACGTGGGGAAAGCGATCAGCTCGATGTCCGAGATTGCGAACCCGGCAAATTGAGTTGCTGTGAACGAACCTTGGGCGGTGGACGGCAACAAAGCTCCTTCGCTCCGCGCGGCATCGCCGATGGCCCACACGTCCGGGTCAGGTGTTCCATCAGGCTTCAGGACATTAAGGTGGTCGTTCGTAATGATACTGTTAAGGAAAGTGAGCTGTCCATGATCACAATGGAGTCATAGAGGGTCGAGGGCAAAGAGGACGCTCGAAAATATCGACAACTTACGTTCCGGTCTTTTTATCTTTTTGAAATTCGGTGATGGATTCAATAAGCGGGTTCGGAGCCAGGCCTGTTGACCAGACTAGGAGGCCGAAATGAACTAGATCAAAGGTTGCGGCTTAAGCAGGTCCAGTCAAACACAGATCACGAAGCCAGGTCTGCACAGACCTTCGCCTTGCTCTCGGACATACATCTTGCCCTATGGTTACCGACATCAGTTAGCCATGGCCGAGCGATCAGAAGAGAGCTGGGGTACCGATTCCACTCTCTCAACGTTGTGGCTAGTCAAAACGGTGATGCCGTCTCTTTCAAACTTTTTCTCAGCATACCTAGCGGAGAGGATTCGGCGTAAGCGAGACAGTCCTCGGGAACTCCATAAGATCCTTACTCTGCGAGATCCTTGTCAAAATTGCCGAGGATACTCGGGGCAACATCATACAACCGGATCTTTGCTAAGCGGGTCAAGGTCGGATAGTGCCGAGCCATGTCAGTATGGAGCAAGTCATGGAGTTCAGCAGCAAACTCCACTCCAGTAGGACCTCCACCTATACCACAACATGAGAATAGGAAGCGCCGGGGGAAAGAGGGCCGCACCGACTATGCAAAAGGTAAGCAAGTATCTGCGCTGTATATCCGTGAGGATTGGCTGGTTGGCCTGCTCGAAACCTAGATCGCCAAGAGAACGAATCCATCATGAACTGCTTCAACTGCAAGACCGTAGGTTGAGTGAGCTGGAACCTGGCCAGGAACTCACATTCGAGGATGCGTGTTCGTATCGCTCGTGCATCCTTCACATCTTTCAAGAAGTGTGCATGTTCTTTTACGCCAGGAATATTGAAGGCTATGGGACTGGATGATCAACACACGGCACCCTCCTGGCTCTCGTGGCTAGCTGTCGAAGCCTCAAGCAGAGCACTCACTCTGTGAATATGCGCCAACGGCAATGACTAGCTGGTCATAATTGAGGGTGAATGGTGTGCCCGACCCAGGAAAGCCTGTCAAAGTGGCACCGGCTGGAGGGACCGAATGTTTCCCAAACGACAGCGGAGGCGTCGCGGGCATCTAGTCGCAAGCACCAGAATGAATACCATGGAACAAGGGCCGACTTCCGAAGACACGTACGCATGTCAAGGTCTTCCGTTTGAAGTCTATGTTATCACACCATGCCTGGTACAAACGCTAGAACGACGAAGGCATCAGGGCTGCATTCAGATGGCGCATTGTCACATAGGACAGACCACTTCCGGAGAGTACCGGCGGACCTGAAGTGATATCAGGGAAACACGAAGGTGAGAAATGAGACGGCTAGCGCACCGGCTCGATCGCGCATCTGTATTCGAGGGTACCCACGGAACAACTGGCAAGAAGAGGAGTGAAGTTGAAGTAGTTGTTCGGTGAGATGATGGTGGTATCTAGAGTTGTGAACACGGGTCAATTATGCTGTAAAGCAAGGGGCAGGTTGGACAGTAGCGGAATCGCGCCACGCTATTTACGTGTCTGCAGTCACTCACTCCATCGTTTCTTATCAATCCTCCTCAGCACCTCGTATCCTCCCCATCCTGAGCCGAGGATCACGAGGTTCTGCTTCCTTCGTGATGCCGATGCGCTGAATGAACGGGTCGCGTGCGCATGCGCTGATGGCCGAGACACAATGACGGAAGGAACAGCTGCTGGGCGGAACATGCTGGTCTGCTGAACAGTCACGGGGCTGGCTACTAGGAGTGTGTTCGTGAATGCTGTACGAGCGAGAGCAGGCGGATAACAGACTAGAGGAGAGTAGACCTTAACGGTGGGGAAGGGAGCCGGTAGGGCATTGAGACATGACCCGACAGAATTTTAGCACCATTGCTTTCGCCTCCTGCAGCATTCACTGGTAGCACCCAATATTTGATCTACTCCGTTCCCTTGCGCACATGCCTGCTCCCGCTGCTCATTTGCCCTCACTATCTCATCCAAAGCGCGCGCCTCTTACGAAGGGTATTTACGTATTTATTAGCCGCCCAGGTTGGAGTCTACAGCGCCCGACAGGATGACACACAGAACAGCCTGAGGAGTAGAGTCAGTCTTTCTCGCCAACGTAAAGATCCAGGCCGATATTTATATCCTTCTGTGACTCAATTCTGCCAATTGCGCCGTGACCTGCCGCATGTTCACTGCCTTGCCTGAAACATAAGTTCCAGTAGCTTCCCTCTCGGTTACCCGATTCTTCCCAGGTTTGCGTCGACTGACTCGTTAATGCCCTGGTCACCCGTTTGCTTTTGGGAATGCGAAAAGCGTCTTGCCCCCTTCGGTGTGGCTGGTTTGACGGTCGGGGCATTTTTCTTGATCGAATTCAGGAATGACGCACCTTCGACTTGCCAGTCTGATGCAACTCCCTGGCTGCAACCCAACCCATAATCTTTGAATAACCAATATCACACTTGGCTTACGGTATGGCCGGTTATGAGCTAGCGAAACCCGTCCTAGCCTTCTTTTTCTCTTTGGGTTCCGAGGTGCAGGCCAGCGTCGTCAGTGCACCCTTCGACCGTCCACCGTTTACAGTAATTTCGGTTCGTTCTTTTTGTCTTCGTCAAGCTTCGGGGGCCTAGTCCACGGCGCTGTCACGTCCCGCACACTTACTTCTTCAACACTTCCAACCCGAGTATGCTCATCCCCATGACTGACACAACTGTCTCCACCACCCCCTGGATTCTTAGCTCATT
>QLPN01001793.1:0-18788 GCA_003314395.1 Albatrellus ellisii | reverse complement strand
AGTAAATGTAACACAAAGTCTGGAAATCCGAAGATAGGAAAGTTGGTGAAGAACCTTTAATAACAACAGTATGTGGGACTTCTGATGACATGGACCTGCAGATATAGTGTGATGTCTTTCAATAAAAATGGAATGTTACAGGTGAGGCCAAGCAACCTGTCAACTTCACCATTTGCCGACTGCATATTTAGGACCACACTTAGGTCATAAACTAGTCCAAGTGAATGGAAAACCTCTTCTGACATCACAATTACTTGGCACCCTGGATCAATGATGCTTTCAATGTGTTGATTGTTGTTGACCAGTGGCAATATAGAACATAGTGACACTGACTCTTTTGTGACTACAAGTGAGTCTGGTGGCTGGCCAGGCAGGAACTCACACAAGTATGCTTTGTATGGGTCCGGGACAATGATAGGCTTGCCATGCTGACTAGATGCAACTGCTTCTTCGAATTCATGTGGCATATCATGCATGAGGTGACAAACCTTTTCATTGGAGATGGTCTGAGCATAGCTGTTGATGACGTCATTTTCATCATTGTCATCATCCATGTAGTTTGCAGCTGCCATGGGGACCAGATTAATGGGAACTTTCTTTGCTGTCATCACCTCTCAAGCTTGGTAGCAGACTTCTGGGGCGATAGAGTAGAGCTGATGATGGGTGATAGTTATTGGCATTTCCATAGTGCATTGGAATACTTCTGCTGCATGGACTTTGTCATGAATCAGTGGATCTACACAGTATGTGTTGTCGGGTCTTCTCTGTACAGGTGCAACATGTGATGGCATGGGATTGGTGGACACCAGTGTGGGAATGGTTGCATCTTGAGCCTGGGCAAAGGGTGAATAGGTGGACCATTGTCATTTTGGGCTGCTGACTGAGTAGTCCCAGCCTGAGGAGGTGTCGACTCTTGAGTCACCTGCAGTGCATGTGAGTTTGACTGTGAGGCAGAGGTACTTCTGGCACATCGGGTGAATTGTCACTTGACACCAAAGTCTCCTCTGTGCGCTGCGATCATGTCCTGATGGTAGGCTGGAAGGGTACTTGTGCATGACACAGGTTGTACAACTCATGCTCTAGATTCATGATGTGCTCATCCTTCAGCAACTGATATGAGCTGGCACCATTGCTACCAGAGATGTGGTCATTCGTTGCCTGCACATTGAGCATCATCTGCCCAGCGCTGATGTTTCCTGGGTTCTGGCAATGCCACTCATTGACATGGTTGTGCAACCATTGTCCTGTGATGCCTCTAGGCACAAAGATCCCTGTAGGCAGCACAACTTTTCCATCAGTGTTCTGACTAATTTTACCCTGCTTGATGTAGTCATTGACAACTAGGCATTTGTGGATATAGTGATTCATCTCACTGCAGAAATTGCACATGTTACTGTTTTCACATGGTGGTGCTGTACCTTGTGGCTGTGGGCATGTCACATGTTGGGACTCAAGTGCTCTGGTGATCACCTGAGCCCAAGCATCCATATCTGGTATTCTGGGCAATTCTATTTTAATATTAGTAGCAGGTGGTGAGGCAGTAGAAGTAGTTGTGGATGGTGTCATGCCTGTTGTGTGAATCACTGACATCATGTCATGAAGGACATAGTGCACTGCTGCCTCTATGTCCTTCAGTGGATATGCATTCTCACAATCATGCTGTGGCAGAATAATTTGTAAATGTAGAGTGATGCGTTCCCACAAGCTAGGTGAGAAGCCTTCAGCATAGCAGTTACCCTGCTCATATTCTGAGAGTTGCTGGGCACTCCACAGGAAACCCATGATGACTACAAACTGGTGATGGTAGTCAGCAAAGTTGCCTAGCAACTGCATACCAAATAGTCAACGCTCTTGTATAAGAATGGATAGATCTGCACAGGTCCACTTCTGAGTGACCTCAGACCCAGGGTATTGTTCATATATCTCTGCTTTGAAGTCTACATATGTTTTAGTGGTATCTTTGTATGTTGGTAGCATTGCCCAGAGGTCCTGGACATCTATGTCGACATAGTGTCAAGTGTGAATCTTACATGTTTGGCTGTCTTGAATTTGAGCAAGATCAAAGTGAAATTCAAGATCTTCAAAGTATTGTTGAAGGTTGTGGGGGGGCTTTGGGTCAAATTTTGGCATGGTTCTGTTGCCTTGTGTGGGCATTGTGTACTGAGTTGCCATTGGTGTGATATGGGGTGGTGTATGTGAAAGGGATTGGCTATTGGTTTGATGGGATGTGGTCAGGGTTATAGTCGAGATGGAGGGTGATGATAAAGCACTGGACACTGAGAAGAACAATGAGTCTACAGGAGATGAAGTGCACAGGGTTATGATTAGCTCATCTTCTGTGAGTGGGGAAGATGTGGAAGGTGGCAAATAATGCAATGGGCCAATGAATTGTTCAATTTTGTCTCAGAGTGCTTCAATTGTCAGCGAACTTGTATGTCTTCACAAATGAAGGTTGTAGTGGTGTCTAGATATAATCTTGACTTGCAGCCCCTTGTGGTGGGCTCCAATATGATATGTGCTGGGCTGGGCTGAAGGGGGAAAACAACCACAACCACAACAATTGCTGGAGGGTGCAAGTCATAAGATTCTCTAGACACCAAGGTAAAGGGAGTTTTAGCAGTTAAGGGCGATAGTGCAACATGACTAGGGTGACAAAAGGGAACACGATGCTTGTAATAAACATGGTGAGATAAGGAGAATGCAACACAATGGAGAATGCAACAGGATGCAATGCAAAGGAGAACACAACACAATAATAGACACAATGTCAGGCCGCTATTATTTTCCTATTTTTCACTTCATTTTCCTCTATTTTCTTATGTCTTCATCATCATAGATCTTACAATCGCCCCTGATCCATCAAAGCGATTCCCATGGTCATGCATTCCTTCTCTTCGTCTTTATTGGCCAATGATGCGCATATCATCCAATCTCCAATCGGCCCATTCTATCCTTAGTTATACTTCATTTTCTCACCCTTACTGCGCATGCTCACTAATCCTTCTCACACCTGCTGCGGAATATCACCAATCACTCCCACAGTTACTGCAGAGCCTCAGTCAGCACTTATGCATCCTTTCTATTATTAGATATGACATCATTATTTTACTTTCTCATTCTCCGGCCCTATACTGTACTGCATGGTCTGTGCACGTTCTAGGGTACTATGTATATGTAGGACTCCTAGCAGTTTATTCCCCAGTTCTGGTCATCTGGGATATCCACTAGGTACAGTACTCTTCTTTCTTCTTATTTACTATACATTTATATATCTGGGATATCTGCTAGTCTAAGCGCAATTGTCCTATTTGTTGTTTTAGCTTCTTATTCAGTTGTTCAGCTTTGACATAGTGTCAGCCTCACACACAATCTACAAGGAATACACACTTTCTTGATGGTGGGAAACATGGAGGGAAGATTAGGGTGTGCTTTTTCACTATGAGTTCGGACAGAGAAGAGAAGTCAACTCATGGGTGGGGGAAACCTGGTCTTTTTTGACAGATGATACACTATCTAAATACAAGTCTAGCTCCAAGGCTGGTGCACAACAATTCACCACAGAAAATTTACAGTGCAGGGGTAGATCATAAGGATATTTGAAATGAATGGAGTCTGGACACGAGTGAATAAAGTATCATACTGTATTGGATGAGCAAAAGCAGAATAGTGCCAATCACACCAAATGCTGACTTCACAACTTGTGCCTCCATGGTTACTTTGACTGGTCCAGACTGCACCTCAGCCTATTCGTCCTATCCCTCATCAGCCAACCCAGTATTGTTTTCTGATGCCTATGCAAATGAGCGATTAATGCAACTGTGGATGATTGTCATGTGTGGCACATTAACGTCACTGTGTTTGCCTGATGTTGCTGATGGTTGTTTTCTGGCATTACATGTGCATGATGCTCATCAGTGGAGCCTGTCACTCCAACACCACCACCTCAATGCTCTGGATGCACCACACAATGCCCTACACACTATGGTGAAAGCATGTATAGCACCCAAACCTACACTGATGTCTTACAGGACTCATCTGACAATGAGTTCCAAACACCTGGTGCTGGTCCCTCACTGTCCACACTACTTGCTGCCACCACCACTTCTGCCAACCCACTCACTCTCCACAAAGCATGTGCATCACTACATCATGCCAATTGGGATACTGCATGTTGATACAAGCTCAGCATGATGGAAGGCATGGGTACATGGACCCTCATTGACCTTCCTCCTGGTCATACAGCCATTCCAAATAAATGAGTATTCAAGCTCAAGAACAATGGCCAATACCAGGCTCGCCTAGTTGCCAAAGGCTTCAAACAAGTCCCTGGAGTGGACTATGATGAGGTTTTCTCCCCCATCACAAGATTTGAATCACTGCAATTCTGGAACTCACAGACAAGGTGTGCCAACTGCACAAATCAATATATGGCCTCAAACAAGCTGTGCATCAATGGAACGTCAAGATGGACAATTCACTCAGCACTCTAGGACTCACTTGCATCTCATCTGATGGCAGCCTCTATGTGCACTGGGAAGGGGGATCTTTCTTATTCTCAGTACTGTATGTTGATGACATCACAATTTTTGGCAGCAACATTGCAGAGGTCTTAGAACTCAAACATGCATTGGCCACCACATTTGAAATGATGGATTCAGGTGAAACCACATCTTACCTCAGTCTTGAAATCTCTCACAACCACACACAACACCAGTTGACACTATGCCAGTCCTGATACATCTTAAACATTGTATCTCACTTTGGGATGGCTGGTTGCAATCCAGTCTGTATGCCGCTGCCTCCCTCCATTGCACTGATGCTTTTCCATGGGGTCACTGGGGCATCTACATGCATGCTATATCAACAAGTTGTCAGCAGTTTGATGTATGCTGCCATTGTATTGTGCCCCAACATTGCCTACACTGTCAACTCTCTGGCCTGCTATGCTGCAAATCCTGCACCTGAGCACATGTTGGCAGCAAACACATCTTGCAATACCTCATGGGAACCTCATCCCTGGGACTTTCATATGATGGCATGTACAGTACCACCATCACAGCACACTTGGATTCCAACTGGGCATCCTCCCTGGCTGATCATTGCTCCATGGGCACACACATCTTTCTTCTCTGTGGAGGTGCCATCACATGGTTGTCAACGCTGCCAACACATTGTCTCACTCTCCTCAACAGCCACTGAGTACGTTGCTCTGTCACAGGTGACAGAGCAAGCCATGTGGTATGGATACCTGACAATGGAGCTGGGGATCTCCTTCCCACTTCCCCTCACTATCTTTGGGGACAACAAATGTTCCATTGACCTTGCTAACAACCCTGTTGTCAGCAAGGGGTCCAAACACATTGACATTAAGCATCACCATATATGTGAGAGCATGGCACATGGGCTTGTCACCCTCATACAACTTCCATCCACCTCCATTCTTGCAGACTGTCTCACAAAGTCACTACTGCATGCCACATTTGAAATACAGTGTGCTGCCCTTGGCCTCATTTGTATCACAGCACCAAATGAGGGGGCCTGTTGAATCCATTGTGCATATTACTATATTTTTGTTCAGCTTCTCTCTGCAACACACAATTTACATACTACATACATACTCATCACTACCTCAGACTTCTTCTCCTCAGACTGCTCACACCTCCAAGCACTCTCACCCCACCACACTCCAGATGACATGTGTCCCTCCCATACATAGTAGTTGTTGTACTACTTTCTACTCTCCACTACAACTCTACTGTTGCATACTATATAAGATGGACCATCACTATACAAACTCCTCAGACATCTTACACATTGTCTGAGTGAGTACTCCCTCTACCTCATCTTATCATTCTCTTACACCAACCCTGCAGCATACTTTCACCACATTGCCCCACCTTACTGTGTTGACAACATCTCTCTGTTGAAGATTTTATTGTGTGTACAATATACTTCATTCAGCTTCACTACATGTGTACTCTATATGCATCATACATACACATGACACTTCACCACATACTTCTTTTCCTTGGACCACTTACCACATGTCCAAACACTCACACACCACCCACTTTTCTGGGATGATGTGCATCCCTCTCCAGTATGGTAATTGTTGTACTCTACAATACATACTCTGCCCCAACTCCACTTACATACACTATATAAGATGGACAATCTATGCTACAACTCCTCAGACATCTCACACATTGTCTGAGTGAGTATCCTCTCCACTCCATCTTGTTACACTCTTATATCTTCCCTGCAGCATACCTAAACCATGTTGCTCCACCTACTGTGTCTGCAACTTCTTACCTCTCTCTGCTGCAGGTCTCCATGCCACTGCCCATCTTGCTCATTGCCATGAGCTTCTCATACCTGCTTACCTTCTTATATATCATGATTGCTACAGTCTCCCATGTCCTGCACACACACTCTTACTGCTGCAGACATGCATCTGCCCACTTCCCTAGTTATGCTAGGGTTCTCATACATCTTATCCCTGATATACATTATATTTGCTACTGTCTCCCATATCCTGTGTGTACAACAAGTAGTGTTCCAGTACATCAGACAGTTGGTCTTTTCAGCAAAGGGGATAGACCATACCATACCTGGAGTAGTCATCTATGGAAGTGGCAAAATAGGAGTTCCCAGAGCCAAGGGACACTGTGCCCAACAGGCCTGATGAGGTCACTGTGGACCAAGCTGAGCACTTTGGTGGCATGTGTGTGCAATAGTCAAAAGGGGGCATGAGGTAGCTTGCCTTGTAGGCAACCAGAGCAGGGAGATGAAGGAGTATGTGTACTGGGTGTGGTAAAGCCACTCAACTGTGTATCCTTGATTCTGCTGACAACATCTTTGGACAGATGCCCTAGCCATTCATGCCAGAGATGAATCATTGTGGTGGCAGTGGTATGGACTGCAGAGGTTGCTAGTAGAGTGACCCAGTACATCCCATTCCATAAGATTCCACTGCTGAACATTTTTCCATCTTTGAGGATGGTGCAGGACCCTTTTTCATAGATGATCTGGAAGCCAAGCTGATTGAGTTTGCTGACAGACAGGAAATGTCCAGAGGTGCTAGGCACATGTAGGACCTGGGATAGAGAGATGGATAGCATTTGTCTGTCAGGAAGGACATGTGAATAAGCACAAGACCCAGAGCCAAGACACATGATAGTGGTCCTGTTTCTAACAGTGACACTTCATAGGGGAGTTGAAACATAGTCCACAAGATCATCTTTGTGTGGCATGATGTGGTCAGTGCAGCCAGAGTCCAGCATCCAAGAGCTGGACTCTCCCAAGTAGTAGCAAGTGTTGAATACAGAAGAAGACATGGCATGTATGCTAGTAGTCCCAGTCCCATTTCTCTCTCTATTCCCAGACTCTTTCTCCTTATGCTTCTCCAGTCACACCTTTACATCCTCCAGCATTCCATGTAATGTCCAATAGTTTTCCACTGAATGGTTCTTCTGCTTGCAGTGGGAACAGAACAAAGTGTTCTTTTGGGTAGGACCAGACATGGAGGAAGTTTGGAATGCTGCTAGAGCCGACCATGGCATTGACCTTGCTTCTTCATCAAGAATCTGTCCATGTAGAATAGTGAGCCAGAGGTCTTCAATGTCAGAAGAGGCAAGGACCACAGAGGTAAAGGAGTTCCAGGATGATGGAAGGGTGTGCAGAAGCACAAAGGACATCTGTTGCTCTGTGATCTCAACTCCAGAGGTGGTAAGGCATTCTTGCATGATGAGTAGGGCATCAAGTTGGGGAGTAAGTGGTGAGTGGAGATTGTATTCGCATGTGAAGAGTGACTGAAACTCAATGAATGCAGATATTGCTGATTGCTTTCCATAGGTATTCTTCAACACCTCCCATGCACAGCATGCTAGGATGGCTTCAGATGCAATTAGGAGTGATGGTTGGGTACTACAGTGCATCGAGATGACAGCTTTGGCAATCTCATTGTTATCCCTCCACAATTGTACTTCTTCCTCATTAGTGGTAGTGATGACAGGGAGTCCTCCTTCAACCTCCTGAGTGCTAGTTATGGTGATGACAGAGTGTTTTGATATAGTGTACTATATCCCCATGATGATGAGGGTGGACTTGATGATGTTAGCCCACTGATGGTAGTTTTTGGTGCCTGTGAGAGTAATATTGATTTTTGGAACTGAAACTGAGAGTGATGGGTGGAGGAGCTGAGAGATAGTGAGGATGAGAGTAAGAGCTGGGGAGGACATGATAGAGGCAATCCTGAGCAAGATGATAGAGAAAAGAGTTCTGCATATGACCTGGGCAGGGCCCATAACCTGTTGAACACAGGTCATGTGCAGGAGGAGGATACAACTGTTCCTTATCCTATTGTAGTTGTATCTACAGTCTACT
The DNA here is from genome assembly GCA_003314395.1 of Albatrellus ellisii. Taxonomy (NCBI): domain Eukaryota; kingdom Fungi; phylum Basidiomycota; class Agaricomycetes; order Russulales; family Albatrellaceae; genus Albatrellus; species Albatrellus ellisii. The sequence continues at coordinate 10,403 of QLPN01001793.1, read as the reverse complement.
TATAGTAGTCTATGTAACACATGGACCAAGTCTAGTGAAACTGAGGGATGTGTGTATGTACATATGTATGAGTGTATGTGCATGTATGGTACTTCAGGACAAAAAAGGAAAGAGATGTACAGTCAGCATCATATGAATGTCAACAGTAATCCTTGAGGTGGCCAACACATGTTAACATGTTATCCTTGTTGAGGATCTTGCACATATCCCCATTGAATTTGATGTGTGTACCACATCTTGTGAGTGTGGAGACTGATAGGAGATTACCATGGAGCTCAGGGACATAGAGTACATCCTGCAGGATATTCTGGTTCCATTTCTTGTCAACATGCTGTTAAGTGCTGTGCCAGGCTGAAGGGGAATAACAACCACAACCACAACAATTGGAGGGTGCAAGTTGTAAGATTTTCTGGACACCAAGGTAGAGAGAGTTAGTAGTTAAGAGTGATAAGTGTGATAGTGTGACATGACTGGGGCAACAAAAGGACACACACAACATGGGTAACAAACAGGCAATATGACATGGTAAAGAGAATGCAACAAGATGCAAGGGAGAATGCAATAGAGAACACAATGCAATGGAGACTAGATGCAATGCAATATAGAATGCAACACAATGGGGAACACAATGCAATAATAGATGAGACCTACAAGGAACATGCACTTTCTTGATAGTGAGACACATGGAGGGATGATCAGAACACACTTTTTTGCAAATAGACTTGGATGGGGAAGAGAAGTCAAATCATGGGCAGGGGAAATATATTTCTTCTGATGGATGATGTGCCATTTAAATACAAGTCTAGCTCCAAGACAGGAGCACAAAAAAACAAAACAGAAAATTTACAATGTAGGGTCAATCACAGGGATATTTTTAATGAGGTGGAGTCTGGATGTGAACAATTAAAGTATCATGCTATACAGATGAGCAAAATAGGAAAAGTGCTGACCACACCAAATGCTGACTTCACGACTTGTGACTCCATGGACCATGCCTCAGCCTACACATATTATCAATCCTGCTCCTCATCAGCCAAACCCAGTCCTATAGTCCAACATCTAAACAAATGCATGATTGATGCAACTGCAGATGATCGTCACATGCAGCACATTAATGTCACTGTGTTCACCTGATGTCACTGATGGTCATTTTCCAGCATTACATGTGCATGATGCTCATCAACACATCTTCATGTGGATGTTGCCAGCACCCTCAGCTAGAATGTAGCTGTTATTGCCTAGCCAGACTTTGTGTGGTATAGTGAATGGATGGTAGAGATAGAACTAGTTGTGGTTGGAGCTCATGTGGAAACTGGTGCCTGAGTTGATGAGCCAGCAAGCTGTGAGATTGTCACATTGCACAAGTTTTTTTGGCAATTTTGAAGAGATTGAATGATGTGTCATTGTTATCATCTTCATTGTGTGTTTGAGTGCATAGCATTGTTGCTAAGAGCAGCCTATTGGACAGTCTTAGGGAAGGTCTGCTATAACAATACCCCTAGTAACAAGATAATGAATATGCATTTGATAGGTGTAGTAACTGTTCCTGATGACAATGAAGAGAGGGATCAATGAGATAGTGATGAGAATGATACCACCAATGACTAAATGAGGATCCAGAATGATGAGTGTAGGATTTCTTAGTGATGCTTAGAGTGACTTAGAGATCTTAGACTTAGTTCTTAGAGTGAAGCAAGTTTGTAGTGAGCTTAAGTCAAGCACAGTATAGGAGAATCCCTAGATTGTGAAGTTGACAAGACTGGGGTTTTAAGACCACCAGTCTCTCAACTACTTATACAAAACTGGAGATCTAAAGATAGTACAAGTAGTTTAAAGCTCATGGATCAATGATGATTGCACAGCAATCAACAAGATCACATGACCAAAGATGCATCCATGAAGTATAGTAAGTGGCTCAACAACAAATGCAAAATGAACTGGAGGTAAACAAAGATAAACAAAGGCAAGAAAAGTGAGTCCTTACTAATTGTATAATGATAGTCCTTAGCAAGTAAACGTTATAATAAATAAAGAAGATAAAAGAAAGAGATAAGTCTTTTATAGTACTTGGACCTATGCTCACACTTAAGTATGTAAATACTTAAGTACTATAAAAGAAATGAGTCCTTACTATGGGTAGGAGCTAGGCTCACTGCTGTAGTTAATACTATGCTTATAGTAAGGAAGATAAAAGAAAAAAGAAAAAAGAAAAAAGAAAACCATTACGAGGTGCCAAAGCAAGTGCCTCATAACAATTGTGCTGTTGTGGTGCCTCCTTCACATTCTGCTTTAAGCTTGCAACAGTCTTCTACTTTGTGGCCATGGATTTTGCAGTGTGTACAGAACCCTTATGCCTTGTGTTTTGTCTGTCACTCCTCATCTGACATTGTGGGTCCTTTGCCTTTGCCTTTGCCTTTGAAGCAAGCCACAAATGTGCCCATGGAATCTGTGGTGCAATTTCAGCATTGCTCCTTGAGTGTGACATGTGAGTGAATGTTCTCAATGTTGAGATCAGTCACCTTCATAGTGGTGAGGATCATTTTTAGCATGTCATGGGATGGAGGTAGCAATATGATGATGGCAATAGCAATGAGTTTTTCATTGAGTTGCTGCCTGAGTGAGGAGTGTGTGTGTGTGGTGCACACCAGAAGGGAGAGAGTTAGTAGTTTAGTGTGAGTAATGCAGCAATGTGACATGACTGGGCAACAATGAGGAAATGTGACAGAGATGCAACACTGTAAGCCCAGCAATGGGAATGATAGATAATGCAATGCAATGCAATAGAGAACTCGACACAATGCAATGGAGAATGCAATGCAATGGAGAACACAACAACAATAATAAACATGACCTATGAGGTATGTGCACTTTCTTGACAGTGAGGTATGCAGAGGGAGGAGTGGAACACACTTTTCACAATCTGACTCAGGTGGGAGAGGGGAGACAAATCATGGGTGGGGGAAATCTATTGTTTCTGATGGACAACAAGCCATCTAAATACAAGTCTAGCTCCAAGACTGGAGCACAACAAACAAAACAGAAAATCTACAGTGCAGGGTTGATCATAGGGATTATTGGAAATAAGGTGGAGCCTGGACATGACAAATAAAGTAATGGATGAGTGAAAAAGGAAAAGCACCAATTGCACCAAATGCTGACTTTGCAACTCATGACTGCATCTTGGCCTATATGTATATGTCTTATCAGTCCTGCTCCTCATTGGCCAAACCCAGTCCTAGAGTCCAATAAACAAATGTGCAATTGATGCAACTGTGGATGATTGTCATGTGCAGTACATTAATGTTGCTGTGTTCACCTGATGTTGCTGATGGTTGTTTTCCAGTGTTACATGTGTGTGATGCTCATCATTGTCAGATAGAGTGCTGCACCAATAGCTCACTAATCAAGTAAGCAATTTTCTGCTCCCCTTTCCCTTCCTATTGTGTCATTAGCTTCTCCCAAGCATCTTTTGATGTTGTTGCATATGGCATGGTGTTGAGAGGCTTGTCACTGAGCATCAATGCAATTTGCACACATGCATTGTGGTTGTGGTTAACCCAGTTGTCATAGTTGGGTGATGTGTTGGCCAGGGCCTTATTGGAGCTGCTGACAATAGGCCATAGTCTACACACTTGAAGAACCATTTCAACTCAAAATTTCCAGAAGGTGAAATTCTCACCATTTTCTGTGAGGAAAGGTACATCATCGAGCTTGCTCAATGCTTTTGCATTTGAGCTCACTGTGGCACCTGCCATCACAGCAGCATGTCCAGTCACTGGTGTGGGAGTCTTGCTTGTCAAGGCTGCTGCTGACATGGTGTGTAAAGTGTGGGGGTGTGGGTTTGTCTCAAAGGTGGTGCTTGCTCAGTTTTGATAGACCTCAGGTCTCATAATCTATTGAAGGAGGTTGCTTGGAAAGAGTGTGGCTGACTGTAGAAAGAAGAGAAATAATATTCTACAGGTGGAGATAGTTAGAAAACATATGAGACAAATGGCATAGAGAGTAAGTACTGACCTCAGTCTCTTTGTAGAAGAGTGAGGGAAAAGAAAACATGTGAAGGAAATTTTCTGTAAGTAACAGGTCCATCCATACCATTCCTGAGTCCCATGAGAGGTCAGTGTGGCACAGCCATGCAGTCATGCACATTTGCTGTTGCACATTGCTGTAAACTCCAACACTTAGGAGTGAAGTGAGTCTGCAGTGAGCTTAGGTCAAGTGCAGTAAAGGAGAGTCCCTAGATTGCAAAGTTGACAATACTGGGGTTTAAGACCATCAGTCTTTCAACTATTTATACAAACTAGAGTCCTAAAGATAGTACAAGTAAATAAGGTTCATGGATCAATGATGATTGTGCAGCAACTATAATATAAGCTAGAGACAAGATGTATGAAAAACCCCAACATGATGAGGCTAGTGGGCAGTCACATGACTGCAGCGATGAGAGTAAATGTGGACACAGCAAGTGCCACATGCAGTAGTAGTAAGAGAGTTGCAGGATACTTGTAAGAAGGGAGAATATGATAGGGAGAAGTGAACTTACTCAGACACAGAGGTAAGATGTCTGAGAAAGTAGTGTAGTAAAGTGCCTATCTTATATAGTGAGTGGAGGTAGAGTTGTAGCAGAGAGTATAATGGTGGAATACAACAGCTACCATAGTGGGAGGGATGCACATCATCCTGGTGGAGTGTGTGGGGCTTGGAGTGGATGTGAATAGGACAGTCCAAAGTCTGAGGACAGAAGGTCTGAGGTCATAAAGACATGTATATGTATAGGATAGGTAATGCAAGGAGAGGAGCTAAACAAAAGTATATTGTACACATGGAAAGTCCCAGTTCAACACATGGATCAACAATGATTGTGCAGCAATCAACAAAGTCACATGACCTAAGATGCATCCATAGGTATAGTTAGTGGCTCAGCCACAAGTATGAAATGAATGAGAGATAAACAAATATAAATAAAGACAAGTGCTTGCTAATTGCATAGTAATAGTCCTTAGCAAGTAAATCTGAATAAATAAAGGAAGATAAATGAGAAAAGGATAAGTTTTTATAGTACTTGGAGCTAAGCTCACACTTAAGTATGTAAATACTTAAGTACTGTAAAGAGAAGAGAAAATGAGTCCTTACTATAAGTAGGAGCTAGGCTCACAGCTGTAGTTAATACTATGCTTATAGTAAGTAAGAAAAAAGAAGAGGAAAAAAACTGTTACAAGGTGCCTAAGCAAGTGCCTCATAACATATAGTACTTGGAGTAAAACTCACAGCTCAGTATGTAAATACTGTAGTACCAGAAAGCAAAGATAGAGTCCTTACTATAAGCAGGAGCTATGCTCACTGCTGCAGTTAATACTACACTTATAGTAAGTAAGATAAAAGAAAAATAGAAAAAGAAAAAACTGTTATGAGGTGCCAAAGCAAGTGCCTTGTAACATCACCCCCTGCCCACCACTTACTCCTCATAGGTGGGGAAGGGGAGGGTGTCCCATGCTGGGATGAAGCTATCTGGCATGCCCCTGTTGAAGAACCAGGGGTGTTGGGGGAGGAGGTTGCAGGGAATGGCAGTGGTGTGCTGGGCCCAGTAGTAGGCCTCCTCACAGGCCCAGGCAAGGGCATCTTGGGCAAGGAGTGCGAAGAGTGGCCTATTGGATGGTCTCAGGGAAGGTCTGTTATAATAATACCCCTGGTAATAAGGTAGTTGATATGTGCTTGATAAATGTAGTAATCATTCCTGATGACAATGAAGAGTGGGATCAATGAGATAGTGATGAGGATGATACCACCAATGACTAAACAAGGATCCAGGGTGACAAGTTTATGGTGTCTTAGTGATGCCTAGAGTGACTTAGAGATCATAGACTTAGTTCTTTAGAGTGTAAAGCAAGATTGCAGTGAGCTTAAATCAAGTGCAGTGTAAGAGAATCCCTAGATTGTGAAGTTGACAAGACTGGGGTTTAAGACTGCCAGTCTTTCAACTATTTATACAAAACTAGAGTTTTAAAGATAGTACAAGTTAATAAGGTTCATCTATAATATAATGTGATGAGGAATGGCAACATGTGGTTTTTTTTGTGTCCGAAGCGCTGCTATAAAAAAGTCGTCCCCTGGTGTGGTGTGCCATGTGTGGCAGCATGGCACATTCATGGCAGTGTGGCACAAAATTCCCGCATGTGCATGGCAGCACCACAGTGTGCACCATGTCACTGCTGTGTCAACAGTGTGGCCCCCTACCCACCCACACCGCTGCTGTATGAACAGTGCATGCACTCGCAGATGAACATTGTGCCCTCTTTTTCTTTTCTTTCATTCATTCTCAACTCACATACAAAGCCTCAGCTTCCCTACAACAGAACTATTAATTATATTCAGCTGTGTGCCTATTGTTCATCCACTTTTAAACAATAACATGTTGGGCAGAATCTTCAGGCTATGTTTTTTCTGTATTGAACCATGATACTATATCAATGAATATCATTGTGCCTGCAAGTAGGCTGGGTACTTGAGCTGTACAATCATGTTGGTCTTCTATTATTATGCATCTACACTTAAATGCTTTGGCAATGTTGATTACCATATTTTCTCTTTTATTTTCTGACAATCATCTCTTTCACAGGTGCAGAGTCCCTGTGTTGATGGACAGGGACATGGATGAGGAGTGATCATTGTCAGTACAATGCACCTACACAGGCTTTGCCAATAGGTATGCCTGGATATGGGTATGAGTATGGGTATGGGTATGGGTATGCATATGTGTTTTCATTGCTGATAGCCAGCTATAATAAACAGGGATGGGGACAGGACAGGGACATTGAAAAGGTCTGTTGCAACTTATGTATAATGACACAGATAAATATTTGATTATGTCTTATTCAGTCAATGGTGCAACACAACAGGTCTATACTTTACAGCTGGAGAGGCAATTGGAATTGGACTGTGAATTGGACTGGGTCTGTAGATGGATAGAGTATTATTGTTTCCTTTTATTTTCTATTGCAGCAACCTACATATACTTTCACAGATGATGCCCTATAACTTGGTGTTGCAACACAACAGGTCTTTACACTAGGGACAGGGACAGGGATAGGGACAGGGCAGGGACAGGGATAGGACAGGGACATTGGTGAGGAATGTTGCAATGCAATAGGTCTTTACTTTATAGCTGGAGAGGCAATTGGAATTGGTCTGTAGATAGATAGAGTACTATTTCATTTTATTTTCTGTTGCAGTATACCTTCACAGGTGATGTCCTATTGCTCCATGCTGCAATGCAACAGTGTTCCTGGGGGGGATCACCCTTGAATGTGATGTATCCTGAGGTTTTACAAAATGTTTTACCAGGGCCTTGGTGAGCTTTGTTGCTAACAGACTATCTACCATTTTCTTATTTAATGTGGTGTAGAAGAAGCAGCAGCAACACAAGGAGTGGAGTGTTCAGGCAAGATTGTTTTCTGTATTGGATTGGTAAACTGTACTGTTGAATTGCACTGTTATATTGTGCTCATCTATTTTCTCCCCTCTTATGTGATGGCACAGGGTTTATGATGGAAGGACAGATAGGAGGTGATTGGTATTTGGAAATTGATTTGGAAATTGGTGTTGGTTTGTGAACTGGTATATAAATTGGACATGGATAGAGTACTGTTTCCTTTTATTCTCTGTTGCTACAACTATGCATACTGTCAGAGATGATATGCTGTTATGATGTAGATTGGAATTGGTCTATAAATGGGTTCTGTTGCAACAAGCTATGTATACTTTCTCAGATGATGTCCTATTACTCCATGTTGCAAAGCAACAGGTTTTACACTAGTCTATATTATTAGGGAAGCATGGTCATTAGTTAAAAATTCCACATGGTTTTTCTCGCTTACCTGGCTCCACTCCAATTGTATGTGTGGCAGCGCAGCATGTGTGTGGTGCAGTGTGCCAGTGCAGCCCAGCAGCACATCTGGCTTTTTTTACAACCGCTTGCACTGCATGCACTGGCTGCTCACCAACACTATGATGCCCAAGCCTCTACCCCCACACTGCATGTACTGGCTGCTCACTACTGCCATGTGCTGCATGTGCTGGCTGCTCATCATTGCCATCACACCTGAGCCTTGACCCCTGTGCTGCATGTGCTGGCTATTCACCACCATGTGCTGCATAGGCTGGCTGCTTATCTTTTTTATTATAACAAAAAGCAGGAGCTGACTCATTTACCCTCCCTACAGACTATAACTCCCTCCCTACAGACTATAACTCCCTCCCTCCCATGCTGCCACTGTACCAGCACAGTGCAGCAGCCTGCTGTCTGATTGCCTGTATCCACTCAAGATGATGTGGGCCAGTGGTATGTCCCTCCTTTTATGCCCACCTGAACACCTGTGTCGCTGCCATGTCAACAGCATGTGGTGCCCTACTCACCCATGCTGCTGCAGTATGAACAGCATGTGGCCACGTTGCTGCTGTATCAATGGCATGTGGCCCCCTACCCACCTGCGTGACCACTGTACCAGTGCCCTGTTCAATGCAGACACGCAGCTGTTCGCGATCGTGAGCAGCACAAAGTGGGACCAGATGTAGCTATCTCTTTTCGCTCACCTTCTCTTTCCTGTTTTTATTTCATTTTATCTTTATTTTTATTTTATTTTATTTTGCTGATGCAGTGGTGGCAGATCCACCTCCCATTGCTGATGGTGTTTGTGAACTGGCCAACGTTGGGCATGCCACTGGGGCACATGGCGAGTGACGATTCTCTGATTGGTATGTCCTCCATTTTCCTTCTCGCATCATCTTGATGCTTTCTATACTGGCTTCCTGCCTGGCACCTCACTGTTCCTCAGGCCTGAGCTGGATCCAAAGATTGTCCTCTGCCCCATGGCCAACAACACCACCTCAATTCTCCATTGTCTCAACTCCAATCACACTCCAATCACACGCTCTCACCGTACATGCATGCACTCGAGCACTTCACTGTGCGCTCCATGCCACCACATCAGTCCTGGAGCACATGCTCCACGCCCACACCATCTGTCTCCATGCGCGTGTGCGCCACCGCCGCATACATGCATTAGGTAGGATGAAAAAGACACCCACCATTCTGCACATGCTGCCATGGTGGGTGTCACTGTCGCCCAAGCTGCTGAGTAAATTCAATGTCCCACCTGCACGCCCATGTTGCTGATGTGTCAACAATGCATGGCCTGCTACTCGCCCACACTGCCACGCACTGCCACTACCACCCTGCCCACACCACTGTTGTATCAGCATGGCGTGGCCACCACCTGCCCACTCATGCTAAGGCTGTACCAGTGCAGAGTGGCAATGTGCCCACCTGCCCCACCCACATCAACTCAAGATGACACAAGCAATCAGTGTGTCTTCTCTTTCACAGGTTTTCCCTTGCTTACCCACTTCCCACCTGCCTGCACCTCAGGACACTGCACCCACATATGTGCCTGCAGCCACCACCTCCCCACCTGCACTGCTGCTGTACTGACAGTGGGTGGCCACCACCTGGCCACCCATGCTGCTGCTGTGCCATGGCAATACAGCACGTCCACCACCCCGCCCATGCCATCACCATACCAGCATGGCACAGCAACTTACACACCCACCCCACCCATGTCCACTCAAGATGATGCAGGTGTAGGGACAGCAGTGACTTGGACGGATCATGTGCAGGCTCGCAAACACTATGTACGTTGTTCTCAGCTTCCTCGAGCTGCTTCGCTCATAATTTCTTCTCTCAGCTTCATTCATGACTTGCCTGCAACCATCCTCGGCCCAGACATCGTACATGGTGAGTCTCTTGACATGGACCAATATTCCAGGCTGTTCAGCACTGCACACATTTCAACTGAAGTAAGTAGTGCATTCCTTTTTGAGCATCTGGCATGAGATTCATGATGAGGTAGCCTACCCACAGTGCTGTGGTGGTACACACCTCCACAGCTGCAAGCGACAGCATGGGGTTGGACATATGGTGCTGCAGAGCCTTGGACACAAGGCCATGCAGGTGAGGTGCAAGTGCGAGGTGTGGTGCATGGTCGAGGTGCTGGCTGGAAGGAAGACACTTAGGTATGTGCTCTTTTCTTGCACTCCTTTCTACTTACTGACACCCATGCGCCCACATCACTGCTGTATCAATGGTGCATGGCCCTCTACCTGCCCCCTGCGCCACCACCATACAAACAGCATGGCCACCATCCTGCCCATGCTGCTGCTGCACAGTGCAGTGCCCACCTGGCTTGGGCTTGGAAAGCCGCACTAGTGCACGCTGGCAGATGGAGGTCATGCGCTCTTTCCCTTTCCTTTCTTTCATTCATCCTCAACTCACATCACAGGTATGTGTTCTGTCAACAGAACTATCAATTATATTCAACTTTGTGCCTATTCTTCATCCACTTCTACTTACA
>QLPN01001792.1:0-15468 GCA_003314395.1 Albatrellus ellisii | reverse complement strand
CAACAAAACACAACAGAAAATTTACTGTGTAGGGTCGATCATAGGGATATTTGAAATGAAGTGGAGTCTGTATGTGAGTGAATAGAGTATCATACTATTGCAGATAAGCAAAAGAGGAATAGCGCTGATCGCACCAAATGCTGACTTCACGACTCGTACCTCCATGGTTACTTTGGTGGGTCTAGACCATGCCTCGGCCTATTCGTCCTATCCCTCGTTGGCCGACCCAGTATTGTTTTCTGACGCCTGCATGAATGTGCAATTATAGCGACTGTGGATGATTTTTGTGTGCGGCGCATTAATGTCGCTGTGTTCGCCTGATGTTGCTGATGGTCATTTTCTGGCGTTACATGCGTGTGATGCTCATCACCGTCATGCCTACGTCACTGAGGAATTCACCCATGTAATGGTAACCTTCCCCACTAATATCCATCTAGACCGTGCAACCTGGCTTCTAAATGATGCCAGGGTGATGGCAGACATAAATTGTTTCAGAGGATGGTACCATTGTGTTGGAGCATTGGAAGCATTCCAGACCCACTTTACGCATCTCTTGTCACAACGATGCTGGGGTCTAGGCGAGATATCCAACCGACTTCTTAACGCTGATGCTGAAGACAGACTCCGTCCTCACATGGCTCATGGTTACATCACACAACTCCCTTTGCCCCCTCCCCTACCTATACCCGCTCCATTGCCACCGATAGGAGATGTAGCTAATCAACTACGAGGAGGAGCTGCAAAATCACAACAAAAGAAAAGAGGTCCCCTCATCTGCTGGAATTGTCATCAAGTGGGTCATCGACGAATGGACTGTTTAGCAGTTTCATTCTCTCATGCATCGACTTCTACACATCGAACCTACCCTTGTAACAAGAAGTATTTGTGTTGTCCAGAGTGCAACAAATGGAATGACGAACATCTAATCATGTGTATTAGAGGACAGGAGGAGCGACATATTAACATTGCAGAAGAGGGGTATGGTGATGATGGGTACACAGGAAACAATGTGGATGCATATGACTGATAAAAGGATCGCCCCTTTTCGAGGTGAAAAGAGCATAGTGGAGGGGTATTGTCAAGAATCAGAGATACGCACTTTTATTTTTCTTTTCATTCTCCTGTATTCTACAACGTTCCACTCCACATGCGCAGCAGTGGAGTGATCAAGGGGCTGTAACCCCCCTCATTATGCCTACCTTTTGTTTCATGATTATCAAACCGCAGCAGATATGAATACTATAAAGTCGACTCACTGTACATCGTACAAAGGCATCTTGACCTCCTTTCGTATATCTTGTCTTTTGCTCTCTTGTTGCAATCGCAGAATTGCTTTCACGTTCGTCTCAGAGATCCCTGTTAATCCTGATTATAGGTGTTTGGCTACTCCGGTATGCTAAACCCTAACAGAGGGACAGATAGACCAGGTTGCTGGCATCAGTATATACAATTCTGTTTGCCCATTCTCCTACTGACTAATTTGATGAATGGAATTCTGAGTCCTCGAGGTCTTGCCCAGCATGCCCATTGATGACGAGGATTCCCATTTGCCACTCTCGCGGTGCCGCTCTAGTGAGCAGAGGATGTTCTAGTACATCTTGGTCAGCTGCCCATATCTCATTGCTCTGTGTCTCTCTCACCTGTTGAAGGTCTTCTACTCCAACCACAAAGCCTCAAGCTAAATGTTTGGGTCCCTCTTGTCATCCCACAGCGCTACAAGACTCCCCGGTCTTATCCTCATCCCCCACCTCACAGTCCTCAAGCCTGCACCTATCTCTAGCCATGCTTCACAATGATCTTGCGCAGATGGTAGTGCTCAATCCATATTCTCCTCCATCTGCAGCCGTACGCCATTAAGTTACACTCCAAGTTCTGTGTTGCGTTCCCTTATATCCTGCAGCGCGTCGTCATTCGGCCCACCACCCTTCTTCTGGCAAAGGTTCTGAATCTCGTGCTCACGGTGCTGTAACACCGTCTCTAACTCCTGTCATGAGCTGACCATACCTTCATGTCAACTCCTAGTCAATCCATTTAGATTAGACTACAATCACCCAGGTGCGTCGGACGTGCACAAAGTCGTTGCCTTGGATGGGATGGGGGGCTTGAGGATGGCATAGAGGTGTTGGGGCTGCTTGTCATTGAGTACTCTATGTTTTTAGTTATAATTTACCACACATGGTCGACACCCCAAACACTTCTCATCCATGATGGTATCTCTATAATAATAGGACTATGATTGGTATGTGGTCCCATATTAGGGAAAAATGGTGTGTGAGGAGGTTGACATGTGGTTGAGATATCAGTGCTACAAAAAGTTGTCCCCTGGTGTGGCACACCATGTGTGGCAATGCAGCATGCATGCAGCAATTTGGCATGCACATGGCAGTGTGGCACAATGTGCCAGTGTGTCCTGGCTTTTTCTTACAACCACTCATGCTGCTTCTCACTGCCCCCATGCTGCATGTACTGGCTGCTCACCACTGCCATTTACTGCATGCATCTATGGGGTGCTCATCATACCTGAGCTTCTACCCCCCACACTGCATGCATTTGGCTGCTCACCACTGCCAAGTGTTGCATGTGCTGGCTGTTCAACATTGTGATCACACCTAACTATGCAGCATGTGTTGGCTACCCACCACCACCATGTGCTGCATGGCCTAACTGCTTATCTTTTTCATTATAACAAAAACCAAATTGCATACTGGAGCTGACCATATTATCCCAACAGACTATAGGGCCCTGCAGCCACACACCCTCCCTGCCACCCATGCAGCTGCTGTACCAGCACCCACATCCACTGAAGATGATGTGGGAGATTGGTATGTCCATCCTCCTGTGCCCACCCATGTGCCCATGCCACTGTGGCAACAGTGTGTGGCCATGCAGGCCTGCACCACCCCTGGCCATGCAGGCCTGCACCACCCCTGGCCATGCATGTTATGGTGGCAGCAATGTCATGGAGCAGCTCAAACCATGGTGCATAGAGTGTGTTGAAGCAATTGGTGCATCTTCTCTCACACAGAATTTCCCTTGCTTACCCACTTCCCACCTGCACCTCAGGATGCTGTGCCCACATGTTCACCTGTGCTGCTGCTGTGCCCACATCCACACCCACACCACTGCTGTACCAGCACAGCACAGCAACTTGCCTGCCCTGCCCACATCCACTCAAGATGACACAGACAATTTGTATGTCCCTTCCCCTGTGCCCACCCATGTGCTGCCACTGTGTCAACAGTGCATGGCCCCATACCTGCCACCACTGCCATACAAACAGTGTGGCCACCACCTCACCCATGCTACCACTGTGCAGCATGCCACACATTCCTCCTGTGCACATGCACACTGCACTGTGCTGGTGCATGCCAGCAGACAAATGTTGTGCCCTCTTTTCCTTTCTTTCATTCATCCTCAACTCATATAGGAACTCTCAACTTCCCTACAACAGAACTATCAATTATATTCAACTTTTTGCCTATTGTTCATACACATCTGTTTACATATATCATTGTTTCCTTTTATTCTCTGTTGCTATATATATCTACAACTGTAATCATGTCTTATTAGCTGATATTTCAATCAAGCAGGTCTTTACTCTATCATGATGTTTTGCAAACCTCTTGGTTCTGTTGATACCATTTTTTTCAAACAATAACATGTTGGGCAGGATGTTCAAGTTATGTCTTTCTGTATTGAATCATGCTACTGTATCCATGAGTATCATTGTGCCTGCAAGTAGGCTCAGTACCTGGCTCTGCAATCATGTTGGTCTTTCTTCTATTTTTATCCATCTACACTTAAATGCTTTGGCAGTCTTGATTACCATATTTTCTCTTTTACTTTCCTTCCAAACAAGTCCAGTGTTCCTGGGCTGATGAACAGGGACATGTATGAGTGCTGATCATTGTCAGTACAGTGCACCTGCACAGGCTTTGCCAATGACTATGCCTGGGTATGGGTCTATTGGTTTTCCAGTCTACAGTAGTAACCATACAGTTGATGCTTCTATTTTGCTTTGTGCTTTCACAGTTTAAGAGGTGTTTTTCTATCTATTTGTAATCTACAATACTACTGCATGCCATCATTGCTATAGGTATGGGTTTTCATGGGTGATAGCCACTGATGATCAATAGGGATGGGGATAGGACAGGGACATTGGTGAGGAATGTTGCAATGCAATAGGTCTTTAGTTTATAGTTGGAGAGTTGGAGAGGCAAGTGGAATTGGTCTGTAGATAAATAAGGTAATGTGTCAGCTGGAGACATAATTGGAATGGGTCTGTAAGTTGAGGTTGGTCTGTAAATTGGACTTGGTCTGTAGATAAATAATGTACTATTCTCTGTTGCAATAAGCTATGTATACTTTCACAGATGATGCTTTATAATTCAATGTTGCAATGCAACAGGTTTTTACACTAGTCTCTATAATAATGGGACTATGATTGGTAAGCAGTCCCACATTAGGGAAAAATGGCATGTGAGGAGGTCAACATATGGTTGAGGTATTGGCACTACAAAAAGTCATCCCCTGCTGTGGTGTGCTGTGCACAGCAGCATGGCACATATGCAGCAATGTGGCATGCACACAGCAGTGTGGTGCAGCATGCCAGTGTGGTGCTGTGCAGCATGGCTTTTTTACAACTGCTCATGCTGCATGCACTGGCTGCTGCCCTGACAGCACTGCTTCATCACACTCCTGCACCTTGTCAGGCTGCTTCTATTTTCCTCTTATTTTTCTCTATATTCCTTATGCCTCTATCATCATAGATCTTACAATCACTCCTGATCTATCGAAGCAATTCCCATGGTCACACATTCCTCTTGTTCATCTTTATCGGCTGATGACACATATGTTGTCTGATCTCCAATTGGTCTGTTCTATATTTAGCTATGACTCATTCTTCTTGCCCTTACTGTGCATGCTCACCAATCCTTCTCACACCTGCTGTGGAGCCTCAGTTAGCACTTACGCATCCCTTATATTATTAGATATGACATCACTACTATACTTTCTCATTCTCTGGCCCTATACTGTACAGCATGGTCTGTGCACTCTTCAGGATAGTATATATAGCATAGTCCACTTAGCATTTTATCCCCAGTTCTGATCATCTGGGATATCCACTAGGTGCAGTACCTTCCAGTCCTTTTCTTGTCTTGCTTAGCTAACTATATATCTGGGATATCTGCTAGTTGAAGTGTGATTGCCCTTTTGTTTGTTTTAGCTTTTCATCAGTTGTTTGGCTTCAACATTGCATCAGCCTCACACACCTCCACATCAACAGGCTGTGGTATGGCTTGCCATACATCAGTGACCATTGTTGAACTCCTGCTGTACGTCAAATAACATATCTTCTACTCATCCTTTTTGTTCAGCATTCCTCTCCTTTCACTTCTTACACATAGTTACATACACATGACACACCAGTCACTACTTATATCCCCACACCACATACACTCCAGACAACATGTGTCCTGCTCACTTCTGGGCATCCTTGTACTCTAGGATTGCATCTCCACTCCAACCATATCTGCTTTCACTATATAAGATGTACCACCACACCACTACTCCTCAGTTGTCATCTTACAGACACTGAGTGAGTATTTCACTCCTACATCTTATCCCAACTTTGTCTCACAAACCCTGCAGCTCTATCTCCTCACCTTGTGGCAACCTACTGTTGTCCACATTACTTCTCACTGCTGCAGTCATGCTGCTCTCACTTTCCCCATATGAGGAATACATGAATCTGTTGTTCTTGCTTATAGTTGTCTGCCATAACCTGTGTGAACAACCATTTGTATAATGAGGGCAATTATGATGTTGTGATGCAACAGTAGCTGCAGACCATTGGGAATGTGCAACCATGCTATGTGATTCACAAGGTACATCTTGTTGACGTCTCTTGCTTATTAATCCACTACTTCCTCTTTCGTCCAACTACTGTACACACATTCCAACTCATACATACACAGATACACATGCCTGACACCTCTATGCTTACTGGTCTGTGCACCACAGTAGATACTATAAGTAGACTATAGTGTTGTCACATAAGAATAAGAACTATTCTAGTTCCCTCACTGCATATGGCCTGTATTTCACAGGTTATGGGCCCTGCCTGGGCCATATGCGTCTCCCTCTTGCTCACTGCTGTCTTCATCTTTACCATCCTCCACTCACACACATACCTTGTACTCACTATCATCCTCTCACAACTCACAACTCCCTCACTCGCTGCATCCATTCCAAAGATTAACATCATGCTGGAAGGATCTGACAATTACAAACAATGGGCTAACATCGTTAAGTCTGCACTCATCATCATGGGCATCTGGTACACTATTTCAAAGGCACTTATCCTACCCATCACCTCAACTGAAGATGTTGAAGGAGGTCTCCCCATCATCACCATCACCAACACAGATCAAATCGAAACCTGGACCCATGACAACGACATTGTGAAAGCAGTCATTTCTATGCACTGTGGACCACAGCCAGCAGCAATGGTCGCCAGTGAATCCATGACCGCATGATGTGCATGGGATGGTCTAAAAGAAGTGTATGGAAAACAAACAGTCATCGCTGCCTTCATTGACTTCCAAGCCCTCTTTACCAGCAAATTTGACATCAGCACACCTCTCACTCTGCAGATTGATGCACTCATCATCACCCAAGATTGCCTCATTGCCTCCAGAGTAGAAGTCAGTGAGCAGAACATGTATTTCCTCCTCCTGCACACACTACCACCATCTTGGAGCTCCTTTTCCTCTGCTCTTCTCACATCCTTGGACCTCACTCACCTTGCTATTGGCAATATCCACGGTCGAATCCTAGATGAGGAAGCACACACAAGGCCACGCTCTGTGCTCACAGCATTCACAACTGATCACAGTGTCCGAGGATGGCACAACACCTCTTTCTGTACTCACTGCAAATGGTGCAACCATACTGTAGATACATGCTGGACACTCCATGGGATCCTGGCTGATGTCAAAGCGCAACTCAATAAGCGGGATAGGGAAAAGGGCAAAGGGATAGGGCCTGACGTACCTAGTTCTGTAAACACCATGTCTGCTGCACCTGTTTCTGCTGAATTCAACGCTTGCTACTACGAGGGGCAGGGGCTCTGGATGCTTGATTCTGGGTGTACTGACCACATCTCGCCTCACAGGGAGGACTTTGATGCTTACTCCAGTACACCCCTGCAATCAGTGGCAGTCAGCAATGGGTCGTTGATCCCCTGTCTTGGGCTGGGAACTTGTGTGCGACAACACAAACTCCCTAATGGTACCCAAGTTCAGATCTCCCTTTCAGGTGTCCTACATGTCCTGAGTGCATCCAGTCGCTTTCTCTCCATCAGCAAACTAGATGCCCTTGGATTTCATGTCTCCTACTTCAACAATGGCTGTGAAATCTCAAAGGATGGGCGGATCTTTAGCTCTGGGTGCCTCAACAAAGGGACATACTGGGTAGTGTTGTCACCCGCTCATTCCCTCCACGCCATGTCATGACCTACACTCTGCACCTGGCATGAGCAGCTGGGACACCTGTCTGAAGAAGTTGTACATCATATCACACCTACACAACTGACAGGCTTTACTCCGCCTATGTCCCCCACCAATGTCTCCCCCTGTTCCAAGTGCTTGTTGGGGAAATTCCCTCACTCCCCCTTCCAGGTCTCTTGCTCACGCACAACATCTTGCCTCAGTCTTGTCCACTCCGACCTCATTGGGCCTGTCAGCACCGCCTCGCTGGGCTCCCACTACCTATATTTCACCACCTTCCTTGACGACTATTCGGGCTTTGGTTTGGTGTACTTTCTCCAGTGAAAGGACCAGTTTTCGGAGGCTCTTCAGCACTACCTCACTCATGTCCATGCACTCTCCGGATGGTGGCCTGCCACCTTGCACACTGACCATGGGGGGGAATACCTGGCTGCTTCCATTTCCACCCTCTTGCACAACCGCGGTGTTGAACATCAATTGACAGTGCCATACTCCCCTCAGCAGAATGGACAGGCCAAGCAATGGAATTGCTCCATCCTCAAGTGTTCGCTCAGTCTCCTCCACCAAGCTGGCCTATCTCTGGGTTTCTGGGAATGTGCAGTGTGTATGGCTGTTCACACCTACAACCTCTCCCCTTCACACTGCCTGCGCTGGAACACTCCTCAGTCACTATGGCTACCCACATCTTCACCCCCAGACATCTTGCATCTTTGCGTTTTCAGTTGCAAAGCCTGGGTTCAGTTTCCGGCCCACCAATGAACCAAGCTTGAGCCTAAGGCCCAGCCCCTCACCTTCATTGGGTATGAAACTGGCACCAAAGGGTGGGTTTTCTGGGATAAGTCGTCTTCCCATTGTGTCGTCAGCAGGGACGCTGTTTTCGAAGAGTCAGTCTTCCCAGCTCTCATCACTGCTTCTGCACCCACCATGCTCGATGTTTTCCTGCCTCCTCCTTCCCTGCCATCTGATGACAATGATTCTGACACCTCTGACTCAGGCAATGACAACTCTGACAGTGGTGAGGATGGTCCACCTGGTGACATGCCTCCTATGGGTGGTCAACCTGTCCCAGATGTCCACTCTGATGACGCACCTGCAGGGGACGATCCCCTCATGCCACCGATGCCTCTCCCCCATGCTCTGGCACCCATACCCATCCCTGCTGTTGGCGATCCAGTCACCCCTCCTCATGCAGCTGCACCTGCCTCTCTGCCTCTGTGGGTTTGTGCCCAGTGGTCCCTGCATTGCAAGCACAATGTTGGGCCACCTGATTCACCTCCCTGGTATGGGGCCTCCCCTGTGTCACCAAGTCATCAGCGACCACCTGTCCACCTTGTAGACAAGGACTATCCCATACCTCATCGCTCCCAACGGGTCACCCGACAACCGGCCCATTTCCGTGACAGTGCATATGGACCATGCAAGTTTGTTGACATCCTCGGCAAGGGGGGGCATTCAGACAGTGACGATGATGTTTTCGTGACTCCTCGTGGCACACCTTCTGTGTCAGCCATCCTATCCTATGCCCTGTCATGTGACCCCTTGACTCTAAAACAAGCCTTATCCAGCCATGACTCTGATGCATGGTGAGCAGCCTGTAAAGAGGAGCTCTCCTCACTCAATGAACTCCAAACATGGTCTCTGGTTGACCCTCCACCAGGACACAACATCATTGGCAACAAATGGGTCTTCAAACACAAAGCAGATGGAAGGTACAAAGCTCACTTGGTCACCAAAGGATTCACACAAATCCACGGAGTAGATTACAATGAGACCTTCTCCCCAGTTGCTCGTTTTGAGTCCTTGCGTAGCCTCCTCGGTATAGCTGTGCTAGAAGACTGGGAGGTACATTCCATGGACGTCAAGTCAGCATTTCTCAACAGAGACCTAGACAAAGAAATATACATGGAGCAACCCCAAGGGTTCGTCACACCAGGATCTGAAGGAAAGGTCTGTCACCTTTCAAAAGCGATCTATGGTCTGAAACAAGCATCACGACAATGGCACCACAAAATGCATGGGTCACTGCTCGGCTTGTCTTTCACTTGCACATACTCTGATTCTGGCATTTATGTCTCCACTTTGTCCTCCAAACCACTCATTATTGTCCTCTATGTTGATGACATCACCATTCTCGGAGGTCCCCTGGCTGAAGTGGAAGTGTGCAAAAGGCAACTACAAGCACTCTTCCAAATGACTGACTTGGGGGAAATCAAGTCGTATCTCGGTCTTCACAACACCTGTGACAGAGCCAATCACTCCTTGAAGATAGACCAAGAGACTTACATCAGTGACCTACTTGACCACTTTTGTCTTGAAGACTGTAATGCGACCCTCACTCCCTTACCTCCTGGGTCCACCCCTACAAGAGCAGATGACAACTACACCACCAACCGTTCCCTCCGGTCAGAGTACCAACAACTGATTGGGTCTCTCCTGTATGCCACCATAGTCTCACGTCTGGACATCGCCTTTGCTGTCATGAAACTCTCCCAGTTCTTGTCCAACCCTCTTCCTTCTCATCTCACTCTGGCATGCCACATCCTTTGCTATCTCAAAGGCACCATTCACTATCACCTATGCTATGGAGGAGGCGTCGATACTGAGATTGTTGGGTACTTGGACTCTGACTGGGCAGTGGACAGGGATGATAGGAAGTCCATAGGTGCATATGTATTCCTGCTTGGAGGAGGAGCCATGGTGTGGTCATCATGAAAGCAGCACACAGTATCCCTATCCTCCACAGAAGCGGAATACATGTCCCTCTCACAAACTGCAGCTCAAGGTCTGTGGTTGCACTCTCTCTTATGCGAAATTGGTTTCACCTTCCCTTCCTCGCTATTATTGTATGGGGACAATAAGGGGGCCATTGACATAGTGACAAATCCTGTGGTTACTCGAGGGACAAAGCACATCAATATATGACACCATTACATACATGACTGCATCTCTTCCAAGTCCATCTCCATTCACCACCTTCCTTCTTCCCAAGTTGTCGCTGATGTCCTCACTAAGTTGCTCCCTCTTCCCCTCTTTGCTTCTCATCGTTCTAGTCTTGGTCTCATTGACTGTGTTCCCAGTATGGGAGGGTGTTGATGTCTCTTGCTTATTAATCCACTACTTCCTCTTTTGTCCAACTACTGTACACACATTCCAACTTGTACATACACAGATACACACACCTGACACCTCTATGCTTACTGGTCCATGCACCACAGTAGATACTATAAGTAGACTATAGCGTTGTCACATAAGAATAAGAACTATTCTAGTTCCCTCACTGCGTATGGCCTGTATTTCACACATCTGCAGGTATATTTGAAAGGGACTTAGTAGCAAATGCCACACAGTTACTAGATGCACAATGGATACTGCTGAGTATGAGCAGTATTTATGTGCCATGTGCCATGGGTACACATCTCTTTCATAATTATCTGAAGGCTGTGTTAATGTGTCATTCACTGTGCCACTGACAGCAACAGAGATTGTGAGGTGCATCCAGACTGGCCAATGGACAGTGTTGGAAGTTTTGGAGGTGTACATCACACCAGCAGCAGACACCCATGCACAGACAAATTGCTTGATGGAAGGTGTGCAGATCAGAACACACCCTTACCAGAACAGTCTCTGAGGTTCATTATCCAGTGCTGTTTGACCAGGCTCAATGCAAAGCAGCTGCTCTTGACAGGGAGTTCACAGAAATGAAGGAGTTGAGAGGACCTTTACATGGCATACCCATGACCTTTAAGGATAAATGTGAGAAATAATGCTGTCAGTCATGAACAGATATGAACTGACACAGTGAAATAGTTAATACCTGTGATACTTTGTCCATGACACACAGGTGGTGTGAGAGCTGTGGTCTCTATTCATTCAAACCTGGTTTTGGATGGATTGCTATGCAAGGGTCCATAGGTGCATACCATCTAGCTGTAGTTGGGAAGGCATTGTTGACTTGGAATCCTAAATTCTATGATAGGACTGACTATGGGGGCCAAAAACATTCCTGTCACTGAAGGCCCCTTTGGTTGGTGCAAAGTGGAGGTTCCACAGAAATTGCATTTTGGTTACTGCACAACTGGTGAGTGGTCTGATGACCATGCCTTCCTGTTGATGCTGACACCAATTCTCAAGATAACTTTATCAAAGCCTTGCCTGTCTGCAAATGTGCTGTATTGGAGACTGTGGAAGCCCTGCCAACACCAAAATCACTATTCAAGGCATTGCATTCACTTGAAGCAATGACACCTGGTGGGTCAGATGAGATGGCAGTGGAGGATGACATACCCAATGTGCCTGGGCCAGATGCTAGCCAGGACATCATGGAACAGAAGGAGATGATGAGGTGTTCAAGGTGCAGAGGGAGGTGAGCAGGATGGGGCAGGAGGGCAGGGACTTGGTGGGTGGTGACAGTGGTGTTAGGTGTGGGTGGGAAGGGGACAGCCAACTGCTGACATTTCAGTTCAAGGAGCTGGAGATGGAGCAGCAGCAAGTTGCCTCAAACAAGTGGATCAGGCTGCTTGGGATGAACTTGCAAACAAAGTCAGTTGCCTGGGGCATTGTGGCCTTTGTGGTGGCATTCAGTGTGATGTGAGTCTTACATTTCCTGTTTTGATTGGGTTGTGACAATTAACAAATCACCCACAGGACATTCTTACTGAACCCATGGCTGTAAATCCATTCCTCGACTGACAGCCCAACTGCCAGCCTGCCCACATGTATTTCCAATGTTTTCTTGCACCCACACTGAGCATCCTGCACCTCCACATGACCAGCCCATGTATTTGTCGATGATCATTGCACTGTATATTACTGATATATTGTAACGGTATACTACATAGTATCATCCTTCACAGATATTACAGTCTACAAATACAGTCAGGGACATATGTGGCAGATTACAGCAGTGCTTCCAATATTCAGTCATATTGGTGGGGAAAATGCAAGCTATGTGATGATGGGAAGTCAGTAGAAGTGCCCAGCAGACAAGCAGACTGCATGGCAGTGTGTGGCCCAGTGTGCATGTGAGCTCCATGCATATATCGATGTGGTGCAGTACATGTGACACATCATCAAAGTGACTTTATTGATCTCTCTTCCTTCTTTCCACTTGCCTACTCTGGGATCTCTCTGTCTGGCTTATCTTATTAAACTGTTTCTCTCTCTTTTGTGAAGAAACAATTTGCTTCCTTTCTGTCCAAAGCTTGCTTTGGGTGGTTCTTTCAGAGAGACCAAACCTATAGATTTGTGAAGTCTACCAGCATGGCCTTAGTTTGCTGTTGCCAAAGGCAGTTGTTCATTCAATTGCTGGACCTCTCTCAATCTGTGGTGTTCAGCTGCTTGCTCTCAATCTCACTTCCACCTGTCTAACAGAAAAGGGGTGATATCTGAGTTGCACCTTTTATAATAAAGGCATAAGCATTGTGATCTGACACTGTCTTGTGGTGATTTCCTCTGACTGTGACTATCTGGGGTGTGTGGAGGATCTGGAAACTATATCTCTGGCTCTGGCTCTGGCTCTGGCTCTGGCTCTTGGTTTTTTTCACAGCTGCCTTTCTTCTTTGAAATGGATAATACCTCAAGGTATATTTCTTTATTCATTTCTATCTCTCATCCTTTTCTAAATATCTATATTCTCTTACAGCCCTGGATCTCTTCAATATGAAACACCACCCCCAGATGCACAGCAACATGCTCAATTGCCTGGGTATGTTTTTCTTTTTTTTACTTTCTTTTTTTGTACTAACATTTCATGCTCTTTTCAGTCCAGATCTACCTGATGCCAACCAAAGCCCTGAGATCCAGCATGAGGATGCAGAGGTATGTCATCATCTACACCTCTCAATTCTCAATTCTTTATGACTGACTCCTTCCCTCCCTTTTCTTAGGTCACCACCACACACTCCTGAGCACACTCACCAAAATCAGTGTGAGCAAGATAGGATCCAGCATGAATTGCAAATGACATCATCATCATCATCATCATCATCATCATCATCATCATCATGTCATGCACAGCAAAGGGATCTACCTGTGGGGAATATTCCACAACCCAACTTTCAACAACCACAACAGGCTGCCCTCTCCCTCAGAATCCTCCTTATCCTGTTCCTCTCCCACAGAACCCTCTTGCTCCTCCATATCCTGCTGCTGTCTATCCTGCTCCTGTCCCCCAGAATCCCCTTGCACCTGCATATCCTTATTATCCTGCACCTCTCCACCCATACTGTCCTCCTCCTGTACCCCCTCCAGCATGGCAACCACAGGCTCTACAATATTATGTCCCCCCTCACTATCACCCAGCACAATACCCATATGGATATCAGCCTATGCCTCTTCCCTTTCCATATCCACACCATCCACCTATCCCTGTTCAAGGGTATCCTGGGGTTCCTGGACCTGTCAATCCACCACAGCAACAGCAGCAGCACACAAATTGGGATCAGGAATTGCATCATGGCTTTCAACAGTGTCATGCTGAGTATGTCAATCACTGTGTAGCACAGGCTCAAATGGATCAAGGTCAATCTGCAAATGTGAGGGATCTCGCAAGAAATCTGGAAGGGCAAGGAGCACATCATGGACAGGTTGGTCATATTTGTAGTATATATCAATTCTGATCACAATCTCACCTTGATTTTGAATCCTTGCTTTAGGTCTTGGAGCAACAAGTCACAGAAAGTGCACAGGAGATTGTGAGGTGCATGCTATGCAGCAAGGTCACAACTGTTGAAGAGGAGGGGATAGGCAAAGGATGAGACAATACACTTAAGATGAGTCACGCTGTAGTAGCAGATATCTCAGATGTATAAAGCTAAAGAACTATCTACTACAAGAGACTCTTATATATACTACAGGGATTGATGCACAGACCATGTGCTGTCACTGTAGGGCAGGTGTATGTAACTAAGATGCACAGCATCTGTGAGAAGTATCAGTAAGCAATGTGCAGCATTGCACTGCATCAGTAAGCATCTGTGGGAAATGTAGTCATAAGTGTATAGTAAGCAGTCTGATGACTGAATGGATATGTGTCATAGATAATCGCGATAAGATCTACTAGTGATCTGATAAGATGAGATAAGATATCTCTGGTAGATCTTGAGCAATAAGGATGAAAGAGATTGTAAAATGAAAAGAAAAATAAGTATGTTCCAACAGAAATTGCAGCAGAAAATCCACAACAGCCACCACAGGTCAGTAATTATAATATATATATTTAAATTTGATCATGGGCTCATTTGTCCTGATTCTTCTAGGAGGAGGAAACTGGAGAACAGGCACAGAAAGCAGCACAGGACCAGGACCAGCATCAGCAGCTATCTCAGGAACATGCCCAGGATGTGGACTTCAATGTCCAAATGTCTCAGCACCATCAGCCTCAGCAAAACAATCCTGAAGTGGACCAGCCACAGCCTCCTGCACCCCTCCCATTCCCCATCCCCCTTGGCTGTCAGGAATATCATGAGCCTGAAAACTACCATAGCCTTGGTCAAATGGACATTCAATACACTTACTGCCATGCTCTTCACTTTCTCTCTGAAAAGTCAGTAAAATCCTCAAATATCCATCCCCACTTTGGCATGTGCTGCCTGCAGGACCAGCTCCCTCCCTTTGCTCAGCCACCACCCACTCTTTCTAGGCTGTTGGAGGGTAGTGATCCACTTGCAAAGAGGTTCAGGAGAAACATATGCCAACATAATGCTGCATTTGCATTCACATCTGTTGCTGCAAATGTCAATGATGCTGTTCTTGCTGGGTCTGGGCCATATACATTCAGACTCCATGGCTCTCTTCATCACAAAATGGGGGCCCTCCTGCCAACTCCTGGAGTTGCACTATGCTATGCCCAGCTCTATGTCATTCTTGCTGTGAATGTGCACTTGGCCAACAACCCCAACCTTGACCCATCCACCATGACTGATCTCCATGCCATGCTGCTTGCCAACAACCCTTACAT